>CM076570.1:1514174124-1514342665 GCA_034641835.2 Pinus albicaulis | reverse complement strand
GTTCAAGGAAGTGATTTCCCCTATAATGATTTACCAATCTTGAAACTTTAAAAGCAAATTGAAATTACAATGACAAGACTTGAAAGAAACTAAAAGTGTACTGCTGAAATGAAAAGTGTTGCTAATCTAATGAATCAAAACAAGAAACTAGTGAACATGAAAACTAAACTATTCTTGCTGCCAACTGAACACAAAAGAAACTACGCTTATGGAAATTCAAAATTGCAATGAAATAAATCTAAATCAGATTACATCAATTCATTTTTCGACCCTTCATCATTAGACCAGCTATGACTTGCGGAAGTAATCATAAACAACTTGTGTAACTGATATTTAATTCGCAAAAAGTAAACTAATACTAAACCATACACACATGATTCAATCCCTCGCCATCAGTCCAGCTGTGGCTTTCGGAGGCAACTGAAGATGTCATATATGATTTAATATATCTAAATTTGCAGAAAAGAAACTAATACTAAACTACACATTTCATAATGCAGTCCCTCACCATCAGTCCAGCTGTGGCTTTCGGAGGCAACTGAAGATGCTATGAGCAACTTAATATATCTAAATTTGCAGAAAAGAAACTAATACTAAACTACACATTTCATAATGCAGTCCCTCACCATCAGTCCAGCTGTGGCTTTCGGAGGCAACTGAAGATGCTATGAGTAGCTTAATATATCTAAATTTAACTACTAAAGCAGATAAGCAAAACTGAAATGTACAAAGCAAGACTGAAGTTAAACAAAAAGCTATGAAAAGCAAACTAGCAGCAGAACAATGTTAGTTTCATGTCATTAGTCAAAATGCTATGAAAATGCCTGGGCTGTCTATCTAAAACCTGCAATCAAGAAAACTGATCAGTGATTAAAAATCATAAAACATGAAAGACAGAAATGAAATGGAAATTATGGAAATTTATAAACAGAAATGAAACAACTGCAAAGTATGAACATATGGATGGATTATGATACAATGACTTTTAAAGAAATGAAATGAGAAATATACACTAATACACAAAACCTTAGCTGAGTAGGGGCCCTCTACACAGCCTTGGTAACGATCCTCAAACACGAATTAAGTTGAAAAACAGAGTCTTCTCATATTAACAAGCAGTTCATTACAGAATGGTAGTGTTACGGCTCAAGGGCAGCGTAATCACTACAAAGCAAACAGATAACAGAGTACATTCACGAACATCAACTATCAACTAACAACTAACTTTATGTGCGTATGCAAACGCTCTATATATAACAATAAACTGTAACTGTCTCCTAAAGTTCATGATGGCAGAGAGCACGTAGACCACTACGCCCACGGATATAGAAGTATGGCCATGTTGGAAAGCGAATCTACGGAAGGTGGATGCTTGAATTCAACTCCAGAGCTCTGCACAGATGTCGATTTAACCTCCGCAAGCTTAGAAACGGCCGTATGGATGTTTATTTGCCACGAAACAGAGTCCAGCCGACATGAAACTCCATAGTTGACTTCCACGTGGATGGCTTTGACCGCGGCTTCCTTTGACGAATTTACTTGAACCAATAGGACACGAACCATGTCCTCGTCATTCCTAGCATGCCCATGTGGCTCGTTTCCTTCGTAGACACCTGTAGCATAGATATCCACAAAATAGCTGCGGAAAGTTGCAGCAGCTGCGGAAAGTGGCAAGTTTCCGCAGCTGTATGAAAAAAATCTAAATCAAATAGAAAACACAAAAACATAATTAAAAACCATGTTAGATACCCTTTTGCACATGATATTAACAATTTTGGAGGTTTAGGTGAGTGAAAAAGATATGGAAAAGTGTATGGAAAAGAGGCAAATTCGGGACTCAACATACCCCCACTGTGAAGGTGTTGCATGTCCTCATGCAACCAAAATTTTGATACTCTTTGTTCAATTCATGTGTCTTGATACTTCATCCAGCACATCTAACCCTCTTCTCTTCTTCTTTGGTACTGCCATCATTCTGGGTTTCTTCATTAAGCACCTGAATTTGATATTCACAAGTGCTCTACTCAATTTTTGGCATTTCCTTTTTAACTTCTTATTCTTCTTTTGCCAAATACCCAAATGTAACATAGTATTGTCATGGATGATCTTGTCCAGTTTTCCTTGCTCTTTGAGTGTTTCATTTTCATTTTTGATATGCCGATTCAAAAGCTCCAGCTCAAAAATTTCCTGTTTTAATGACTGAACTAAATCATCCTGCAATATATGAGGCTGAATAGAAGAGGTACTTGGGCCTGTGGCTGCCTTCTCCAAGGATTCTATATAGTCATATACCTCTTGCTGTTTGGGGTCTACTTCCGGTGTCTTTTTCATTGGGCTGTCCCCAAAGTGCTGCAAGGGAGAATTATGTTCAAAATCTGGCCGAGGAGAACTTACATCAATATTTTGCTGAGAATAAGATGGAGTATGCTCATTGTCTGATTGGGAGTGAAAGGAGTCGGGTTCACTAACTGACTGAAATGGACTATGGTCAGTTGGAGACTGTTCAGATGTCTCCTCACCCAAATCAATGAAATGAAGACCTTTAATTTGTGTTTTTCTCAATTTTCCCTTAAGCCTGCTGCTTCTCCTCACGTGCTGTGGTACACTACTCTTTTGTTCTTGTTTTCCTGTCTCTGCATTCTTGGATAGAGATGACTGTTTCTGAAGAAAAACTAATCTTTCAGATAGAATTTGGTGATCTTCTTCTTCAGAAGAAGGAGTTTTATGGACAGGCTCAATAATTTCTTTCCCTTTTGGTATTATTGGCTTCTTAGTTTTGATTTCCTTCTTCTTCCTTTTTACCAATCTCTCTTCCCTATCAGTTTTCTTCATAGTAGTAGTAGAAGTATTTTGGATTTCATCTACTGTTCTTTTCCTTCTACTTCTTTTTGCTGTGCTAGCTGCGGGAATTTCCTGTGTAGGAGCAACTTGGGTTTCAACATTCATTTTCTTTCTTATACTCCTTCTAATTGGACTACCTTCAGGAATTTCCTGAGGTTCTTCAAAGAAGTTTCTAACTAGGAATTGTTCCCATGTATCTTTTCTTTCTTTTAGCTCCTTTTCAATCAGAATTTTTATAAGCCCAAGGTGATATAAATGAGGCTCTACATCTCCTAGGTGTTTTTGCACAGTCACAGCCATTTTCTTCAAGCTATTGAATAAGAAATAAGGAAGATTGAGAGTTTGGTTTTCAAGAAAATTCATCAATAGCCTAGTATGATACATGTACATAGAGCCAAAACGGCCTTCACATGTAATAAATTTCTGAACAATGAGTAATAAAGTGGCCCATTCATCTTTTATTGCATGCACGGGGATTCCTCTTTTGAAAACAGTGATATCCATACCTTGATTTCGGAGGATTGTTCTCCATGCCTCATCACTGATACTTTTATTTTTGAACCAACGTTCTCCTTCCTGAAGAAGCTCTGTGGCTGTTGCTATTGATGCTTCAGTGACCAAAAACTTGAGGTCTCCCACTTCTGCTTCCGAGCCATCAAATGATCTTGCAAACGCTTTTGTAACTTCTCTGTGGTAACCCCTGAATTTCTGAATAAAACGCAGCCATTTAGCTTTCCTCAACATCTCTTTTTCTTGCGGAAATCCCTCTATAAACTTTGGTCCTTCCGGCTCTGCCCTTAATAATTTTCCCATTTTACTTCTCTGTGCTTCACAAGTTTGCCTCTGTGAGGGTTTAAGTGAAAATGGAACGATGGAATACACAGGATCGAGCACAATACTGTGGGGATGTTATCATAAAATGGAAATGAGCACCATAAATAGAATAGAGTAAGACTGTGGGTAGATATACGGGAGTGAGAGTGAGCAAAAGGAACGAAATGGAGTGAAACAGGGAGTGAGAATGAGTAGAGTGGGGTTTTGTAAACACGACAGAGACACGACAAAGAGGTTAACAAAGTATAATGCATTCGACCGCGTTTTGAATTTTGGTGGCTGTGTCATAAATATGAACACGTTTCAATCAATGATTATGAAGTTATGCGGCTTGTAAGAGTCCTTTGTCAACTCAAATACGTATCATTATCTACGGTGGGATATTTGAACATGAGAGAGAGTCGGAATTTCAATGATGAAACCGTTTGTGAATAAATGCAAGAGGATAACATAGAGATCGTGAAGGTTACGGACTGTCAATATAATCATTGCGCGTTATGGGTAGAGCTCATAGTTTAAAATTACATAAAAATGTGTTTTTTGATACTATTTGAAATAAACTTTATTCATACCTTTGGAATCCTTGCTTTTGCCCTTGGTCTTCAACTGATTGATCTTCATTAGTGTCTTGAATGTTCCATTGATCCTCTTCTGCATTTTATTTCATAATTTATGAAAATAACAACTAACTGTACATTCTTTTTGAAAACAGAGTAGTAGCAGCTGCGGAATCTGCTTCTGGCTGCGGAAACTGGAGTCAGCTGCGGAAACAGCTGTCAGCTGCGGAAACTGACACAGCTATTACTTGGCTGAAATAGAAATGAAAAGATGACAAATGACCAGATGGAAATGGTCATAAAAATATTTTTATTGATGGAATGGATGAGATGAAGTGGAATGAAGTGAAATGAAATGAAATGAAATGAAGTGAAGTGAAGTGAAATGGAGTGGGTGGTGAGATAAAATAAAAGACAGAATTTTTTTTTTGGAAAATATAGAGTGTCAGGTGTCCCTGATTTTCACCCCATATTTTCTGTATAAGACTGCCAATCAATGATTGGTTTTCAGGCTTATACCATTTTTTTTTCTTTTTTTTCTTTTTTCTTTTTTTTTTTTTTCTTTTTTTAACTTGAAAACAAAAGCTAGGCTGGTGGAGAAGAAGAATTCTTCTGTACCAGCCTGATTGCAGAACTTTCCTGAAACAACTTGACAAAATCCTCTTTAGAGAGTGGCTTATGATAAACTTTCAATCTATGGCCATTCACTATAAGAGGAGTTTGAAACTCATCAATGGTCTTGATTCTTACAGCTCCATTGCTAAAGATCTTGTCAATCTCATATGGCCCAAGCCAATGAGTCTGAAATTTCCTTGAAAATCTTTAAACTTGGAATCAAATAACAATGCCCAATCTCCTTCTTGAAACTTCTTCTCTTTGATATATTTTTCATGCCATTTAGTTCTTTGATATTGAACTAGATCAGTTCTTAGAATTGCTTCTTGTCTGATCTCATCTAGCTCATTCAACTGCTCCATTCTATGCTTTTGGGCTTCTGATAAGTCCATCCCCAACCGAACTGCTATCTTGAAGGTCTTGACTTGGAACTCAATGGGGAGCAAGACTTCTTTCCCATAAACAAGTTCATAGGGAGAATGTCCTGTTGTATTCCTCCATGTAGTTCTGTAGGCCCACAAGGCTTCTGGAAGCCTTTCTGCCCAATCTCTCCTATGCAGATGAACAGTTTTGGTGATGATACTTTCAAGAACTTTGTTTGTGGACTCCACTTGACAATTTGCTTGTGGATGGTAAGGAGTAGATCTTCTGTGCTTGATTTTGTATTCTTCCATCAACTTCTCCACCAAATTTGATGTGAATTGGCTCCCCTGATCTGGTACAATTTCTCTTGGAACACCAAAGCGAGTAAAAATATCCTCATAAAGAAAATGAACAACTGAATTTTCAGTAGCAGATACTAATGCTTTAGCTTCTACCCATTTAGTAACATAATCAGTGCAAACCAATATATACTTCTTTTGCTTAGATGGTGGATTAATCGGTCCTATGAAATCTAAAGCCCATTTTTCAAAGGGTTCAATGAGTACCTGTGTTTGCAATGGCATTTCATTTGAAAGGGTAGGTTTCCCTACTCTTTGGCAGTTATCACACCTTTTGACATATTGTTTTGCATCTTTGAAGAGGGAAGGCCAATAATATCCCAAGGAAAGGATTTTATAGGCCGTCCTTTTGTCCGTAAAGTGTCCGCCGCATGGTTCATCATGACATGCCTTAAGAATATCAGGCATTTCATCTTCCCTGACACATCTTCTGATCACAAGATCTGGCCCTGTTTTAAACAATTAGTTAGAAATCCATGAATATCTTGAACTCTCCTGAATAATTTTTCGTTTTTCTCTTGGAAATAAATGTGAAGGTAGTTTCCCTGTAACCAAATAGTTAGCAATATCTGCATACCAAGGGGTCTTAATAGTTACTGCAAACAAATATTCATCGGGAAACTTATCTTCTACAGGAGAATCTTCTTTAGTATTTTGAATTCTAGACAAGAAATCAGCTACTGTATTCTGTTTTCCTGGTCTATCCAACACAGTAATATTGAATTCTTGCAAAAGTAAAAGCCATCTTGTCACTCTGCCATTAGTAACAAGTTTGTTCATTAAATATCTAATTGCAGAATGGTGAGTATGAATAAAAGTTTCATAGCCTGTTATGTAATGTCTAAACTTATTAATTGCATGAACAACAGCTAAAAACTCTTTTTCAGTCACAGTATAGTTCAACTCTGTGGGAGTCAAATTTTTACTGGTATAATAAATGGCATAAGGAACTAAATCTTTTTGACCCAACACGGCTCCTAGAGCTGTATCTGAAGCATCCGTAGAAATATGGAAAGGGAGTTTCCAATTTGGTCCTCTCAAGATAGGTGCTTCAGATATTCTTGTTTTCAAAGTTTCAAAAGGTGATTGACAATCAGGATCCCATTTAAATTCACAGTCTTTTGTAAGCAATTTGAAGAGTGGAGATGCTATTTTAGTGAAGTTTTCTATAAATCTTCTATAGTAACCAGTAAATCCTAGAAAACTTTTAACATCTCTTTGACAATTTGGAATAGGCAACTTGGAGATGACTTCAACTTTTGATCTATCAACCTTAATCCCATCTCCCGAAATATGATGTCCTAAAACAATCCCTTCAGTAAACATCATAAAACATTTTTCATGGCTTAATGAAAGGTTTGTTTCTTTACATCTTATAAGAACTTTTTCCAAATTTTCTAATGCATCTTCAAATGAATTACCATAAACTGTAAAATCATCCATATAAACTTCTACACAATCATGGATTAGATCAGAAAAAATTCCTAGTACTGCTCTTTGGAATGTTGCGGGTGCATTACATAACCCAAAAGGAAGTACTCGATAGGCAAAAGTTCCCCATGGACAGGTGAATGTGGTCTTATCTTGATCTTCGGGTGCTACCTGAATTTGATTATAGCCACTAAAACCATCCAAAAATGAAAAGTACTTTTTACCTGCTAATGTATCTAATACCTGATCAATAAAAGGCAAAGGAAAGTGATCCTTCAAAGTTGCTTTGTTCAATTCCCTGTAATCAATGCATACTCTCCATTTACCATTATTTTTAGGTACTATAACCAAAGGAGAAATCCATCGGCTATCTGAAATTGGATAAATGAAGTTTACATTGAGAAGTTTTTGGAGCTCTTCTTTCACTATTTCCCTAAGATTTGGATTCATCCTTCTTTGAGGTTGTCTGATTGGTCTACTGTTTTCCTCAATATAGATATGATGGATGCAAGTCTTAGGATCAATACCATTCATGTCAGTATACTCCCATGCAAATGCAGTAGAATGTTTTTGCAAGATTCTGGTTAGTTCTTCTTGTTGTGACTTCTCCAGATGTTTATTGATATTCAATGTCTTTTCTGGAAAAATCTCAATAGCAGAATTACCAAACTCTTCCATAGAGTAGAGAGACATTTGTCTTGATGATAAATATTCTATGTAAGATTCCAACTGAAATTGTGTGGGGTCATATTCTGAAGTTATCTCAAAATTTTCTAATGTGTTCAGAATTTGACTATCCTCACTAATTTCAGAAATGGTAAAGACAGGTTGTATAGTGTTCTCATCATCGACCCATTCATTGTCTCCTATTTCTGTGATTGCTCTTGCTGGAGGATACAAATTGAATTTCTTTGTCGAATTACCATTAGAAATGTACATGTCTCGAGATCTACAACTAATAAAAGCATCAGCTGTGGCCAGCCAAGGTCTTCCTAAGATAATTGGATGTCCTCCTAGATCACTTTTGGGAGTAAAAATCATAAAGTCTACTGGATATTCCCAAGAATCTAAGGAGACTGAAATATCTTCTAATACACCATCTGGTTTAATAACCGATCGATCTGCAAGTTGCAATAAAGTAGGTGTAAAAAGAAGGTTAGGAAGTTTTAAATGTTCCATAGTCTGTCTACTCATAATGTTGATAGCAGCCCCTAAGTCAATCAATGTGTTTGGAATTTCTATCCCATTTATATGTGTCTTGACAATTAGACTTCCTGGATCTACATACTTCTGCATGGTAATTTTTCCCATCATAATGTCTGCAATCTTTCCTACCAGGTGGATTCTTCTTGTGTCCTTTAGCTTCCTTCCTGGTCTTTTGAAACTCAACTCCTTTATGGTTTTTGCTAGAATAGGAATTTCTCGAATGGCTTGTAGCAATGGGATCTTGATACAAACATTCTTCAATTCATCTAGAAAGTCATAGTTAGGCAACAAGATTTGTTTTTCCACCCCCTTATCAATTTGTAGTCTTTCCGGAAAAGGAGGTGTAGATGAAAATACAGGTTGCTCAACTATAGGAGTTGTGGATGTTAGCTTTTCTTTTTCTTTTTGAATTTTTGAATTTTGAAGAGATTCTTCCTCAGAACCCTTATTGACTTGAAGAGAGTCCTCCTCAGAGGTATCTTGCTCTTGAATGTATATAGAAGGTTTTTCTAAAACTCTACCAGATCTGAGTTGTACATCGTTGAGAGGAACAATCATATAGGTAGGAAATTGTTGTCCTTCTACCATATAAGTATTTTGAGGATTCTTATTGTTAGGATTTGGCAATGGCTGAGCTGGAAGTTGATTTGTCTTCTGTTGGTATGGGAGCATGAGTTGAGGATTTATATTTTGTTGAGAAGGTTGTTGTTGTGGAAATGGCAATGAAAGTTGTGGATTTGGGTTTGGAAGTTGTGGAGCTTGTTGATTTTGAAAAGATGGAGGATATTGATAAAATTGAGCAAATCTTCCATAAGGATTTTGCATCCCTTGTACCCATGGCTGATATGAATTTTGATGTTGGGGCCAAGGTTGTTGCCAAGGAGTCCAATTTGGTGGGGTTTGAAGATTCATAGGGTTATTAAACCCTTGAGATTGTTGTCCCTGCCAAGGTCTCCTTGCGACAAAATAGAGAGATTCCACTGAATTTGGATCTTCTTGAAAAACAACTTTGAGTCCAGGGATTGAAGGACAATCCTTGATCTCATGATTTTCTGAGCAAATCATACATGTTTCTACAACTTTTGCATCCAAGGGACATTCCCTTAAAGCATGTTTCTTTCTACATTTCGGACAAAAGATGGCTAAGGCATCTGTTTCTGCTTTCTTCTTGTTTTGGATTTTAAGGGTGTCTAGTTGTTCACTAAGGCTCCCTAAGATATCAGTTTTGAACTCATCAAGCATATTACCAATCTCTGCCCTACTTATTGATCCAGTTGCAGATTTGTTAGCCCTAATAAGAGAAGAATCCCTAGGCCCTTTTCCAGTTTTAGATTTTCCCCTTGAGAGATGGATACATAGTTCTGTTATATCATGAAATGGAAGTTGAGAAATGTCTCCTTTCCCCATCATGTTTAAAATGTCTATCCATTCATCTCTAATAGCTTTTAATAGGAGGGCTTTCAAGGTTTCATTATCTAAGTTGCTCATCTTTGCTCTTTTCAAGTTGTATTGAAATCGTTCAATTAAGTCTTCCAAATTTTCATCTTCTTTTTGCATCATTTTGAATACCTCATCCTTGTGATTGGTGGGCATACAATAGTCCAAGTATCTATCCAAAAATGTTTGTTTCATATCATTCCAAGTTCTGATAGATTGAGTGGCTAATCCCATGAACCATTTCAAAGCAGATCCCTTCAATGTTGAAGGAAACAGTTTGAGTTTTTGAGAATCTTCCATATAGTCATAAGTTAGGCACACTACTTCAAACTCAAACAGAAATGTTTCAGGATCTTCACTTCGCAATCCATAAAAGTTAGGGAGAACAGATGGTGAGATATTTTTCATTGTTGCATGAGTTTCCTCATCAACTATAGGGAATCCAAGCAAATTGTCCCTATTTCTACCGTTATTTCCTTCACCATTGTTATCTTCATTATCTTCTCCTCTTCTATCTCCACCTCTATTTATTACTTCCTCTGCCATGATAGTTTCTTTAGAGTCCTTATAGTCCTTTAGTTCTTCTACCAAGGAAGGATGAGAGAAAGTCTCTTTGTTTTCTAAGTGGGTTTTAGTAGGTGGTATAGGAGAATCCTCTAATTCAGCTGTTCCTTGACTTCCAAAAATCTTAAGGCTAGGGGTAGATGGTGGTGAGTCTGGTCTATGCCTTGAAGAAGATGGAGTTGTGAAAATCGAACTCTTGGCTTTAGCTATAAACCTTCCCCTAGAATCTCTTGCTCTATGCATGTCATTTTTTTATTTTTATTTTATTTTTTAAAAGTTGGGCTAATAATTCTCTTTCTGATCTTCCAGATCACACTAGGTGCAAGAAGAGAGCATACTTAAGAAATTACTAAACCAATAACTCTCTTTTCTGATCCTCCAGATCACACTAGGTGCAAGAGGAGAGCATACTTCAAGAAGTTATCCAGTTTTCCCTTCTTTTATGATTTTATGTTTTTTTTTTTTAAGAAATTGGCTACCTAGTTACACTTCCCCGGCAACGGCGCCAAAATGTTTGGTCAATTTAGTGTGTCCTAAATTGCTGCATTTAATTTGTCAATCCGGGAATCGTAAGCTGATGAAGTGCGGCGCATTATATGTGCAAGATAACCTCTTTCTTAACTTTTTTTCGTTTTTGGTCTTTCTAAGGTGAAATGGAAATTCTAAAATGAAAAAAACAAGTTTGGTTATATTTGTTCAAGGAAGTGATATCCCCTATAATGATTTACCAATCTTGAAACTTTAAAAGCAAATTGAAATTACAATGACAAGACTCCCTTGGAAGTAAAAGTGCTCTTTGAAATGAAAGGTCACACAATATAATGAATCCAAAACGAAACTGAGAATAAAAGAAGAAACCAAACTATTCTTCTTGACGAAAAAGAAGCTACGCTTATGGAAATTCAAAATTGCAGCAAATAAATCTAAATCCAGTTACATCAATTCATTTTACGACCCTTCATCATTAGACCAGCTATGACTTGGAAGTAATCTGCCAATAATGTGTAGCGATGTCATGAAAGTAAATAATACTAAACCATACACACATGATTCAATCCCTGCATGATCCAGTGGCAACTCGGGCTGTGAATGTCATATATGATTTAATATATCTAAATTTGCGAAAAGAAGCTAATACTAAACTACACATTTCATAATCTGGTCCTCACCAACTCAGATCAGTAGTGGCTTTGGGCTGTGGAAGACGCTATGAGCAGCTTAATATATCTAAATTTGCAGAAAAGAAACTAATACTAAACTACACATTTCATCATGCAGTCCCTCACCATCAGTCCAGCTGTGGCTTTCGGAGGCAACTGAAGACGCTATGAGCAGCTTAATATATCTAAATTTAACTACTGAATCAGATAAGAAAAACTGAAATGTACAAAGCAAGACTGAAGTTAAACAAAAGCTATGAAAAGCAAACTAGCAGCAGAACAATGTTAGTTCATGTCATTAGTCAAAATGCTATAAAAATGCTATAAAAATGCCCGGGCTGTCTACCTAAAACCTGCACAAGAAAACTGATCAGTGATTAACAATCATAAAAACATGAAAGACAGGAATGAAATGGAAATTATGGAAATGTATAAACAGAAATGAAACAATTACAAAATATGAACATGTAATGGATTATGATACAATGACTTTTTAAAGAAATGAAATGAGAAATATATACATTAATACACAGAACCTTGGCTGAGCAGGGGCCCTCTACACAGCTTTGGTAACGATCCTCAAACACGAATTAAGTTGAAAACAGAGTCTTTTCACATTAAAAAGAAGTTCATTACAGACTGGTAGTATTACGGCTCAAGGCAGCGTAATCACTACAAAGCAAACATAACAGAGTACGCACATCAACTATCAACTAACAATGATCAAATAACTCTATGTGCGTATGCAAACGCTCTATATAAAACAATAAACTGTAACTGTCTCTGAAGTTTATGATAGCAGAGAGCATGTAGACCACTATGGCCACGGATATAGGAGTATGGCCATGTTGGAAAACGAATCTACGGAAGGTGGAGGCTTGAATTCAACTCCAGAACTCTGCACAGATGTCGATTTAACCTCCGCAAGCTTAGAAACGGCCGTATGGATGTTTATTTGCCACGAAACAGAGTCCAGCCGACATGAAACTCCATAGTTGACTTCCACGTGGATGGCTTTGACCGCGGCTTCTCTGGACGAGTTTACTTGAACCAATAGGACACGAACCATGTCCTCGTCATTCCTAGCCTGCCCATGTGGCTCATTTCCTTTGTAGACACCTGTAGCATATAATTCCACAAAATAGCTGCGGAAAGTTGCAGCAGCTGCGGAAAGTGGCAAGTTTCCGCAGCTGTATGAACAAAATCTAAATCAAATAGAAAACACAAAAACATAATTAAAAACCATGTTAGGTACCCTTTTGGACGAATTTACTTGAACCAATAGGACACGCAAATCTATGTCTCGCTATTCCCTAGTCTACCATGTGGCTCACTTGTAGACACTCGTAGGCATATAATTCCACAAATATTTGAAAGATACTCATGAAAGATCGTGGTAAAGCCTGGCAATGTATGTTTATTATCTAAATCAAATAGAAAACACAAAAACATAATTAAAAACCATGTTAGGTACCCTTTTGCACATGATATTGACAATTTTGGAGGTTTAGGTGAGTGAAAAAGATATGGAAAAGAGGCAAATTCGGGACTCAGCACTACCTTCAATGGGGCATGGGTACCTATAATGCACATAGTCACCGCTTACGGAACTCACTTCAACTGGGCCCAGTTATTAATCTCAACTCGGATGGAAAAAATATGGGTGGCACAGGTGTCGAAGGAAGGGTTAACATCAGAATTATACATGGATTCCTACATATTATATGCACACTGCTCACAATTCCATTTTGATTAGTGGTCGCATAATTGGGATGCAGCGACCGGAGGCTCGATTCATAAGGATTTGAATTTCTTCTGGGATTCCAGGTATAAGCAGGATATCGATCTGATCTCAAAAAATTTCATCACCACGCTATATCGTCTACTCTTCGCAGAAGATCCACCTTGCATTTCTAGAAGAGCAATGGATACTTCCATCAAGGTAGCTTACTGGTTTCCCATCTGAGAAGGCACCCTCATTAGGGTTTTTGGATCTTTCAAGCAACCCCATGCATTTCCCAAATTCGTCACTGATAAGTTGCTGCTGCAAGAAGTCTACTACCATATGACAAGCAGTTTTTCTAAAACACTAAGTAAAGGTAAGAAGAAAACATGGACTACCCTCCCACCCACCATTAGTGTCTACACAATCAAGGATTTCAATGAAGTGGAGGCGAAAGCCGAAAAAAAAAGGGTTTTCATTTCGTAAGCTTAGATTTACGGTCCTATGACCCAGAAAGGATCATTCCCGCACACTGCAAGAAGGCTAATTTAAACTGGGCTTACCAGCACATGGAGACAACATTGGAGGATGAAGTAAGAAACTGGTCTAATGCACTCAGGCAGGCAACCCCTAAAGAATAATTTGAAGTAGATGGAAACCAAGGAGATCAGTCTCGGGATGATCTAACCCTGCAGGATAGAGTTTCCTCCATGAAATAGAAAACACCGATAGTAGGAGCTTCTACTTCTTAGCCCAAGAAACCCAAAAATAACTCAAGAATAATTCTCCTGAGAATCTGGAAGGTAAAGGAGAGAAAGAAACCATGGAACAAAGAAATTCCAAGCAAAACATAGGGAGGAATAACTTAAAAGTACCCAGGATGCTTTGGCACAACAGCAAGCAGAAGAGAGTTGAAGGTAACAGGAGGAAGAACAACAAAAGAAACAGCAAGAGGAGGAACAGTGAAAAAATTAGAAGAAAGAAGAATAGAAAATCAAGAAAGTAGAGGAAGCATGCAGAAATAAGGAAGAAGAAGCAAAAGCAAAAGAATAAGAATAAAATAAAAGGGAAGCATAGAGAAAAAAGAAACAGGAACAGTACAAGGAAGAAGTAGAGAAAAGAAGAAAGGAAGAAGAAGCTTGAAAGTTGCAGGAAGAGGTGACCAAAGAAGTGGAAGGAGGTGAGTCGCAACATTTACAACTCAGGAAATGATCATATCTGCCACCAAATGATATACCCCTGGTGAATCCCATGACAGATGGACACTTCCCTTTCTCCGAGTTGGGTCTCTCGGGAGAAAAAGAGAACGATGTACTGGATTTTAAAATGTTATCTTATGATTAGTACACTCACAAGATCAGGAAGGAAAGAAGAAAATGGCTTGCCCTGAACCAAGCCTAACCTTTGGCAGCTACAACTGAAAGTGAAATAGTCTTGGATAGTAGAAAAAATCCCATAATGACATCATCTTTCAGGACCGCTTTCGCAGCTTCTACAGAAGATAACTTCAGCAGAATGAGAAGGGAAATCCTAAAGCTACAAAATAGGTGTCGTATATCTTAGAAAATGTTCATTAAAGCAGAAGAGGAGAAGAGGGTCTTGGAAACCAGGAATCAAACGCTTCAAATCACACTCACCCAAACCAGCGGGCTACAAGCTTCCATTCAAGGAAAACTAGACATCATCAGTAGGACCATGGTGCAATTATATGAAGAGATGATGAGGCTAAAACAAACATTTTCTCCCTTGGCAGGGGTCCAGGAAAAAGCGAGAAAGAAGTTTTCCCAGCCGAAGGAGGCCTCCACAACATTTGACAACGTATTGGAATGGTCTGATAAGTACGTGCAAGCCCCTGCCACTCTGCCAAAGAGGGATTGGATTCACACCCAAAATGACAATGTACAGATGTGGATGAAGTTGCAATCCCGAGAGAAGATCACAAAAGATGTAGACAAGGTGATGACCGCATACGAGCATCTCACCAGCGGTATCGACTCAATGGCGAAAGTGCATCGCATACCCTCCACGGAAACAATGACCCAAAAAAAGAGTCGAGAAGAGGTATTTCAAGACATCTAGTCATTTCTGGATCCAATCAGACAAGTAGCCAGCACAAAGGACCTCCCATTTACAAAGGAAAAAACCACACAATACGTCATTGAGCCAGTTAGAATCTACACAAATATGGCTTCACTATCTAATCATATCAATTCAAAGAAGTGTACACTAGTCCCAGACGATCTTTAATGCTTTCACAGACTCGGGGAAGACATGCCTCAACTCACCCCGATAGCCGCTGAATATCAAGCTTGGCATACATATCTTAAGGAGCAGCAGCAGGTGGAAACTCCAAGCCTCTCTATCAATAAGCTTCTCCCATGAAAATTAACTAGATGGAAAGGGTTGTATAGCCTAGGTAGCAAGTCCCATATATTACCAAGTCGCATATGCCTCTAGGTTGTAGGTCACGGCCCGATCTAGGTTGCAAGTCGTAAGTGCTCCCAAGTCACAGATCATCCCAACAGTCAGGGAGATGAAGGGACGAGGATAACCCAAAAGTAATTTTTTCTCTATGTACTCCCTCGGGAGAGACTGTGAAGAACTTTTTTTTGGACTCCAGAGAGAGAGAGATAATTATATAGCATTGAATGTATTTTCTGAGAATGAATACAAAGGAGTGTTTTGGATCTCATTATTGGATCTGATGGAGGATTTTCTGTATTGATGCCATGAATATAGTCCTTTTGAACAAATGATATTTTCTTTAACCGATTGGTGTATATTTATGTTTATGCATTGTTTATGTATTTGAGCTCCCTTTGATATGTGGATGATGTGTGACGGTTTAATGTAGGGATATGTTAATGACCTGGTTTGTTGATATAAACCTAAATCTCTTCTGAAATGCGCTTAGATGACTGAGAGACACTTGATCATAGTGAACGGTTTCCCGTATGTTCAAGTGGGTCTCCGCACAAGTATGGGTTTAATGAAGTTTTGCAAACAATACTTCCCTTGAGTTCCATGATTTAAATTTCTCTTTTCTATTTATGGTATTTTTTTTTGCAGGGTACCCATTGACCACTAAATTTTTCTCGTTCAGTAGTCGTACATTCCCATAGTTGCGAATCTCCTCTCCATCTAAGAAAAGGCATATCTCTTACCAACATGATGGCAACTGGGCCCACATAACGAATGAAATCCCTACCACAAACGGTGTAGATTCTAGTTGGGATTTTACGCTGAGGAGATCCCATTATTGTTGGCCAGTCACTTTTACTCGTCAACACATAGTTAGAGGCATATATCTCGATCTCAAATGGTTGTTGCAAGTCTAGTAATTTGATCATTAGCGCAGAGCAAAGGTGATGTTTCAACTCTATGAATGCCTTCTATTGATATTCATACCAAAGGAATTTTTCTTTCGCTCCTCCCTTGGTGAATTGACTCAATGGCCAAGTGATATGAGAGAATCCCAACACGAACCTATGGTAGAAATTAGCAAGACCCAAAAAATTGCAGAGCTCTGTTAGAGTGGTTGGGGTTGGTCAATCCCAAATGACTGTAATCTTGGCTAGATCCACATGCACCCCCCGCTCATCAATAATGTATCCTAGATACTGAACTTGGGTCATGCCAAAAGTACACTTCTCCAATTTGGAACACAACTTTTGTTGCCACAGTTTTGGAGGATCTATCGGATGTGGTGGAGGTGCTCTTCCCAAGTTTTCCTGAAGATCAGTATGTCATCCAAGTACACTACTACAAATGATTTGGTGAATGGCCGCAAGATGTTGTCCATCAGCTCATGAAGGTTGTGGGAGCATTGGTCAACCTAAAACTCATGACCAGCCATTCAAATAGACCCTCCTTGGCTTTGAAGGAAGTCTTCCACACAACGGAGGCTTCAATTCCTACCTGGTGATACTTGGACTTCAAGTCGATCTTGCTGAAATATTTTCCTTCCTTCAGCTGGTCCAGAAGGTCATCAATCTGTGGGATCAGGTACCTTTTTCAAACAGTGCCCTTGTTCAGCACCCGATAGTCAATACAGATTCTCCAAGTCTCATCCTTCTTCTGCACTAACACGATCAGGCTCCCACAGAGCGATTAACTCGGCCGAATGTGGCCTTTCTGCGGCAACTCCCGAATCTACCTCTTGATCTCATCGTTCTCCATAACATAGCCCTGATAGATTGGTCCATTGGGCAGTGGTGCACCTAGGGTCATATCGATTGGGTTCTTGACCTGACAATGCAAAGGCACCCTTGTGGGTGAGGTGAAGATGTCCCTATACTCCTCCATGACCTTGTCCATTTGTTTTTTTCATGCAAAGGAGCCATGTCTGGAGCTCGTGGCCACAGTATTCTTCTTTCCCTGAGGGCATATTATCTGGAAAACAAATTTCCTAGTTTTTGAAATGAGTTTACTTCATTTTTTTGCAGTAACCAAAGAGATGGCGGTAGGTGGTGCTACCTCAGGTATCCTGTATAAATTATTTCCCAAAGTAAAAATAACAGCGTGAGGTCGGGACTCATACACAACATGCCACTTCCACAAGTATGGTTGGCCTAATAATAAATCAAAAACATCAAGAGGGGAAATTTCACATAATACCTCATCCGTGAAGGGCTTGATGTTGTAGGGAAGGAAACATTATTGGATGACGTGGAGATATCGTTCTTAGTGAATCCACCCGATGGTGTACGACTATGGGTGTGTTCTGGTCAGCAAGCCCATTCGCGTCATGATCTCTGTTGAAGTAAGGTTATTTTGGCTCCCACTGTTGACAATGAACTACAACAAGAAACCATTTACCCACATCTGAGAATGGAAGATTTTCTCCTCCTCCTATGGATATTCTAGTTCCTCACTATAGATATTCGTGGTGGAAACAGTGGCGTTGGGCTCCGCATCGATAATTTTCTTCCCTTTTTCACTCCCCTTGTTGGGTTCTGATTCAGAGTCGAAGCATGCATCTGATTCAGAAGCCTTCATCTCAGCCACTAGTGACTGCTTGGCTCGACACTCACTTGTGTTGTGCTCACACAACTTTCCCCTATCCTTCTTTGAATTCTCGGTGTTGTTCTTTGTTTGCGGCCTTAGCGAGTTATCTTTGGGCACCCCACCTCGGCTTTGTCCTTTGTTCTGTAGTTTGGGGGCACCTTTCCTTTGCTTCTAATTCATAGATCCAAATTCTCCTTCTTCTGTTTTAACTTCTGCTCAGTCTTGGCAGCATACCGGTATGCTGCACCAAGCGAGGAGATGTCAAGGAAATCCATTTCCTCCTAAATTTATTTTTGCAGACAACTATGGTACTTATACACCAAATGTTTCGCTGAATCTTTGATACCCAATTTTGTGCCCAGGGTATGGAAAAAATTCATCAGCTCATGCATATCTTGATCCCTTTGTTGCCGGGGCATAGTCCATTGTATGTACTTGTCCACATAGCTCCCCATGGGACAATATTATTCCTTGATGGTGTATTAGAAATAATTCCAAGTAGGTGCGACCGAATATAGAGAGGGTTCCCTCCCGTCCTTTTTCTCACAATAGGTTTCCCACCAGTCCTTGACATGGGGGGTGACTTTGAGGAGTGCAAAAGTAAATTTTTCCTATTTGGAAAATTCATGAACTGAGAATACCCTTCTAATAGATTCAACCATCTATCTAGAATGTATGCATCTATTTGGCCCTCAAATATGAGAATGTCAAAGTTTACTTGTACCTTAAAAGGAGTTATGCCTCTAGAGTGGCTGCTAGATGCAGATGTGCTGCCGCTGGGTAGTCATTGAAGAATCTGGGAAAATTTATCAATCATTGCATTCTTTTGTTTATCGAGGGCCTCCTCAAGCAATATTTTGGTAGGATCTCCTGCTCCCTCGTACTTTCGTTTTGTCCCCCATGGATAGTCGTCGGGGTTTACGAGGTTTTTCTTGTAAAGGTTCAACCAGATCGAGCCCTAACTCCTCATACCCGACCTCGTTGGGGACATGCAAAGAAGGATTGAGAAAAATAAGACTGCTCTGGTACCACCGATCCGGAACTATGCAAGAACGCAATAAAATAGTGAAATACACATAAACATAGATATGCAATAGAAATAAGACTTCATTTCATTAAAATCACGTAACTGAAATATGATTACAGACATAATGGAAATAGCTAGCTAGGGCATTGGTAGCTTATCTCTGAGAAGAGATGTGGGAACTACAAGCCTCTGAACTATGTTAAAATGAGGCTCGAAGGACTATTTATTATTGAGAAATAATGGAAAACCCTAAACTTCCAAAAAACTAACCCTAGGAGATGAAATTCCAAACTAAGGGCCTTGTTGGGGTAAATTGGTACATCAATTTCTCGGGGCTGTAACTTTGGCATACGATCTCCATTTGATGCACATGATACCTCATTAGAAAGATCTATCTGAGGACTAAAACTACTGACAACGAATGTCAACTCACATTCACTTGGAACAAGATTTCCCAAAAAACTTCGTTTAGGGCCTCAAAACGACTTCAGAATTTTAGGACCCGAAAAACTGCCAAAAATAGTAAAATGTGCTCCAATTAAGGAAACTGAAAAACTGAAAGAAACAATGATGGGGGTCTAAGTGGAATAGGCGGGTGGCCACCAATATCCACTTGGATCAAACTATGAGCAATAAATAATAGATATATTGTCAACTCATAAAACACATATCAACACACATGAACACCCAAATTTTAGGTGGAAACCCAATGTGGGAGAAAACCATTGCTTCTATCATCTCTATATTTTTCTTTTATTATAAATGAAATCTTATTAAAATATTGTACTAACACAGACTCATACCAGCACACAGGCACCCACCTATAGAAGCCTGCAACCTTCTCTCATTCTCCAACACCCACTGGAAGGGAGCTCCATCCCCCTGATATCGTTTACCGGAACCCACCAGAAGGGATATCCAACCCCATGATTAGATTTGTCAGCTACCACTAGAAGGAACCTTCAAATCCCTCTTTAAATACTCCAACCCTCAACACCTTTGTGGATCACATTTCATAATATTTCATACTAGATCCACCTGACTCAAAACATCAGAACCTGTAGGCCACTTTTCATCATATTTTTAGAGTGGACCCACTTCCATCATTTAAGCTAAATACCAAATAATAATACTAAAACCAATCATTGTATCAAATCACTTAATCACTGAATAAATTGAATCATAAAATTACTTACTGAGTCTCAATCAACCAATACAACCAAGATAGATCATATCAATGCATAGTCACTTATCGATATACCAAGACAAACATTGTTACCCATCATTGAAACCAATTGTTGTCATTGAAAACCCTGATCAAACATATGTCAGAATATATATGCTATTTTTCTTAACTATACCTAGATACATATTTTCTTTCCCTTAAGACTACTTGCATACAGATTTCAAAACACTGATAACTGAATTTGAATCACTGTCACAACAAAACACATATTGAACTCATCACAGATCTCTAAACCAAATACAGATCACCATATAGTAGCATCAAAACAATTCAACCCAACCAATATTTTCAGACACATTTTATCATAAGAGATATTTCATCGACAAAAAACAACAAACATAACAGAACTCATAAGACATCATTAATAGTTCATATTTCAAAACCCTAGCAGATGTGCGACTCTTATAAATCACTTCCGCATATGTAGGTGCTTTTCATACTTGACACCTAGTACAGATATATTCATACTGCATAGTATATATGCAAATAACTAAAGGCAAATCCACGTATGTATGCGACCTCTTAGTGACAAACCCACATATATATTTGTAATCACTAAATCATTCCTTTGCTACACAACAAAACATTTGTGAAACCCAAACCTTAGCATACACACTATTATAGACTTGCATCATAATATCATCATCAAAAATATATCAAACCGTAAAAAATTATTCAATATGTATTCATTTCAAATCTATCAGACTTGATCCATCTCCATTCTCCTTGGTGCACACCTATTTCAGATCAAGTCATTCATAAATATTCCATCATCTAGACACTAACACTCGATCTCCATCTCCTTATATAGCTTAGGCCTTAGCCATTACCTTAGTAATATCGATGGTATTCTTTGACGGGATCAAATATATATTGTTGCACTCATTACTATGGGAAAATACCATGGTAAAGACCCTTGGTATTGAGAATACAATGGTGCGGAAACTCTACATGACTTTTCTTCACGATACTCATGTATGTTTGCGGCCTTTGTTCATTGGACTCGCATATACTTTCCAAACTTCACCTTTATCATTTCTTTGTCTCTGAACTGATATACTTTTTTCCATTCTCTCTGTCACATCTGTAATAGCTTGTATACTCATATTGCTACCATCATGTTGATATCTCTATCAAGTAGGTTGTCATAAAGGACAACACATTAATCATAATGCCAAAATTTTGGCATCATTGCATTCGAGAATGACCTTGCTCAATAGGAATTTGATGTTCCAGTACAATTTGATGGTGAAAAAACATTGGTTTTGGTGCTCCTAGGTGTAGCCCAAGTCAAGAACCCATTCAGCCACCAAAGCTAATACTTTGGAATCTATGATTGTATGTTTAACAGGTTGGACTTCATTATCTACCTGGTCTATCTCTTATTGGATGGGATCGTAGGTTTGAATTCATCTTGTGACTTTTTTAGATCAAAGGAGAGCACAAGTGCTCCTTTCAACCCAACTAAATAATCCCATGTACCTCCTATCCCTTTCATGTGGCATGAGAGAGAGCGCACATAGGATGAAAAAAAGTGGCAGACGTGAGGGATCAATGTCAAGGAATGGTCAGGAAAGAAGGCTAGTGAGGAGACAAGAAAGGGGCCAAGATGAGGGCATTATTTGGGGGCACACGACATAAAAAATTAGAAGAGTGGAGCCAAGAGAGAGATTTCAGTATGAACAGAGAGAAGTGTTGAAATCAAAAGGAAAGGATAAACGAAAATCCGTTGATTGAGTGGAGAATTGCCACAGAACACAATATATCACGTGAAAAATCCACAAGTTGGGGATGTTATGCTTGAATAAGGACGTCAAACTATGACAGGGTTAGAAGTTGTGCATGGAGTTTGTGTTGATAATCACCCATGAAAACCAGAGGTTTAATTCAGTTACCCCCCACATGAAATGATCATTAGCCACTAATAAAATCTTCCCTATATATATAATTTGGATGCACTAAAAAGATGTACATGGAAATCATCGCATGGGAGGCCATGTGTGGAGGACCTCCCAGAATAGTAAAAAATAACACCACTAAGAGGGAAAGGCTTCCAACTGAGAATGGAGACTCTGGTGAAGTCACATATGGAAAATTCACTTGAATGAGTGGCTAAATTATATGTTCCATAAACCAATACATGGATGGGTCAAGAACCTTCATTGAATTGTCTCATGAATCACACAACATACATTCCATGCAATGATTAACCCACTACTACTGCATTGAGTATGTAATTAATGGATCAGAAACATGAAAGGTTAGACTTCCACTCCTCCCCACAGAATTGAGTAGGTTTACAACAGAGGCTCCATCCCACCCCTATAATTATTATTCAGCCACCTACGAGAAAGAAAAAAACATGAATGTTGATTATTTCAGTAAATTATTGAAGCAAACCTAGATTTTCTCTTCTGTCGCAACGTGAATGAGGAAATTACAAGCTTGAATATCAGAAATCAATCTAGAATATTTACAAATATATTCTGCAGAACAACCTTGTCATTAAATTTTATTAATATATGGATTTACTTGAGATCACAAGATCATATTTACATTTTTTGAAAGGAATATATTCGTTGATTTGTTGGGGATAGTGAAAGGTGTTATAGAAATCTCTTTAACATGTCCAAAATATGTACAACTATCAATTGACCCTAAATTTGCAAAAGTACACCGAAGGAATAGAAGGATCTAGAATATCGTCTAATACATACTCTATATACATAGAGCAATTTTGAAGATCCCCATAGGTTCATTCTCTACAAAAACAGACATCACTTAGAGGGGCCTACAAGCACTCTCTTCAACTTCCTCTAAATTTTTCAAGAGTTTCAAACCTGAATTATATCAATTAAAATTGTCCTTTTTAAATTCGAATGTGCATACATTCATTAGATGAAATTTGATCTTTTTGTTCTACAATAAAATCAAGATGAAGGCTTGAAGTGTTATTCTATACTAAAGACTGGAAAGAAAGTCTAGTCATCAATGTTATTATGGAATAAACAGTAGAAGGAAAGTCTAGTTAGCTCCTTCATTTATGAGCCTTCTCTAGTACTTATATCAACTATATAAAACGTGTTGTGCCTTCTCTACTACTTATGCCAGCTATATAGAGTTGCATCAGATGGAAAAAATTGAGGAATGACCTATTAGTTGCTATATTTAACATGATCTAAATATGTTTATAGGATAGATTAATGAAAATACCCTCTGTCCTCTTTATTTTAAACACTGGAGTTGGAGTTAAACTTTCCATCATAAAAGACCCACACATCCAATTTATGATGATTAAAAAGTTTCCAAAAATATACAAGTTGGTTACATTATGTTGAAGAGCACATTTCAAAAGGAGTTTCAAGGCCAAAAACGTACACAACTATTGGATCTTGTTCCAAAAATTGTTATAAATAAATAAAAAACTAGTATCGATGAGATACAGGATGCCCCATCCTCTTCCCCACATGCACTAGATTCCCCTACCCGGCACCATAAAAAAATTGCACTTTGAATTTACAAGACTTTCAAGACAATCGAACACTCATCATACGTGCAGAGAGAAATGAAAAGTGGGATTATCCCTATCATTGAATATAGAAAATTTGTGAACATCCAAATTTGCTAAGACACTACTGAGGATAAATCCCTGGATGGTAACAATTTATTCTTTAAAAAAAAATTGAAGTGCAATAAGAAAAATGGCGACTTCATAACTATTGGAATTTATGAAGTATTCCGAACACACAGAGGAAACAAAATTCCTCAACTCAACACGGAGATTTAATAACAAAAAAATGAGGACACATAGATGGGATAAACACTCTATTTCATTAAAAACAAAAAACAAAAAAATCTGTTACAAAAGTGAAATTCTTTCTTCAGAATGAAGTTCTGGATTCACAAAAAAAACTTCTGCTGCTACAGGACACAGCTCTTTTTTCCTTGGCATGCGCTGCTACAAAACACAACTTATTGCTCTCTCTATCTTTTCTCTTTGCCTTCACTACTACACACACAGTTTTGCAGTCTCATTGCTCTCGAAAAAAATTACACACAGTCTTTCACTTCAACCTTCGGACTTTCTCTATTACATTACACAATGCACACGGCATGTAAATATATCTTAAAAAACTATTACAATATATATATATATATATATATATATATCGAGAGAGAGAGAGAGATTGTAAATATAATATATTTACAATATATATTATAAAACATCTATTATCTAAGTTAAAACCCAAAATGTTCCTCGGTAAGTCAAAAATTAACCCAAAGTTAAAACTTTAAACCTTATACATTATACATTTCACATTCTGTGGAGTTAAAATATCTTGCAAAGGCCCATTTATTTTCCCCACAGAATTATTTGATTGGTCTAGAGGAGTGATGACGTCACCTCCTCCAGTGGGTCAATTTTTTCCTTCGCTGCTCATATTGGATGCTACCGGTATGAGGCTGGCTGCAAATTTAATTCAAATCACATGTGGTTGGTGCATAATTCATTGCTGGTGGGTGTTGTAGATAAGGATACGTGTTTGTGTGGAGTGAAAATTTGAACTGAAGATTTATTGTCATCTTCCTTCAAGAACTTCACATCAAAATTTAAACTTCTCGTCCTTTTATGCTCTACGGCAGTTGGAATTAATTCCCAACACTCCCCCTAAATTGCAACTGCTGCACTCTTGCATACCCAGACATTTTCTGAGATAGTTAAAACTCTTCTGCCCCAATGGTTTTGTCAAAATATCAGCAAAATTCTCTTCTGTTCTACAATGTTGTAAAACAACTTCTCCATTGCTCACTAGCTGTCTGATGTAGTGATACTTAGCATCAATGTGTTTCGTTCTTTTATGAAACAATGAATTCTTTGATAATGCTATTGATGAGCTATTATCATAATAAATTTTTGTGTCTTTTACCTATTCATAACACAAACTTCTTAAAATTCTCCTCATCCATACTGCTTGACATGTTGTTGTTGTAGTTGCCACATACTCTGCCTTTGTTGTTGATAAAGCCACAATTGGTTGTTTCTTAGAAGCCCATGAAGTGGCTCCTAATTCCATATGGAAAACATAACTAGAGGTGTTTTTCCTGTCATCTATACTTCCAGCCCAATCACTGTCAGTATATCCAATCAAGTCAAAAAATTTTGAAGTGGTGTACAAAATTACATACCTCTTTGTTCCTTTCACATACCTCAGAATTATTTTTGCTGCTTGCCAATGTGCCTCATTTGGCATTTACATAAATCTGGAAATTAAAATTACAGCATGCATAATATCTGGCCTAGTTGCAGTCAAATACATGAGGTTGCCAACTATGCTCTTGTAAAAACTTGGATCAACATCCTTGTTGTTGTCTTCTTCGCTTAATTTCAATCCCATCACTATAGGAGTAATTGATGTCTTGCAATCCTACATGTTAAATCTTTCCAAGACTTCATTCACATATTTATCTTGAGAAATAAAAATCTTACTTTCATTTTGCTCTACTTCTATTCCGAATAAGTATCTCAGCAATCCCATATCAATCATTTCAAATTCATCCTTCATGATTGTTTTAAAATTCTCAATGAGGTAAGCATCATTACCTATGAATATCACATCATCAACATACAAAATGACAATGAGCATCTTACCATATTTTTCTTTGATGTATAATGTGGGTTCTCCTTCACATTTCTCAAACCCATTTTCCAGTAGATAGGCATCTATCCTATTGTACCATGAACTTGGTGCTTGTTTCAGCCCATACAGAGCTTTCTTCAATTTGCATACTTTGTGCTCTTGGCCTTCAATCTCATAGCCTAGAGGTTGTTCAAAAAATACCTCTTCTTTCAACACTCCATTCAGGAATGCCGATTTCACATCCATTTGGTAAACTTTCCACTTATGTTGTGCTGATATGGACAACACTGCTCTTACTGTTTCCATTCTTGCAACTGGTGCAAAAATTTCCTCATAATCTCTTCCTTGTTGCTGCTTGTAGCCTTTGACAACATGTTTGGCCTTGTGCCTTTCAATCTTACCTTAAGCATTGCTTTTGGTTTTATAAACCCATTTTACTCCAATCACTTCATTGCCTTTAAGAAGATCAACTAATTCCCATCTGTTATTTTTCTCTATGGAATTTATCTCTTCATCGATAGCATCTATCAATTTCTTATCTTTTACAGCTTCTTCAAAATGAATAGGATCCTCTACATGACAATACAATGAAAATAAAGAGTTCATACTTTCATTTGTTGCCTCTTTCTCATAGATTTCATTCAGACTTCTAAATCTGGTTCCTCTTTCACTTGCTGAACTTGTGCTTGTAGAAGCACTCAAATCTTCTCCTTCTGATGTGCTTGGAGAAGCACTGTTATCACTTCTCAAGGGTGTTCTCATACCTGCTTGTGGTGTCCCTTGTTGTCCTTGTGTTGGTGGAGGTAGTGCTGCTAATGAGGGATGTTTTTCTGCCATTTCTTCCTCATCTTCATCATGAGACAAACAACTTTTTACATTCACTGTTTTCTCAATGCTTCCATCACAAGCTTCTTTCTCAATAAATTGTACATCTCTGCTTATCATAAATTTCTTGGTGGATGGGTTATACAATCTGTATGCCTTGGATTCTTCACTATATCCAACAAATATGCACTTCTCCCCCTTACTGTCCAACTTCTTCCTTAGTTTATCTGGAATGTGTGCATAAGTCACACAACCGAATACTCTCATGTGGGTGACAAACTGCTTTATGCCGCTCCACGCTTCTTCAGGAACTTTGTTCAAAACATCTTTTCTTGGGCATCTATTCAAAATGTACGTTGCACAATTTACAACGTCAACCCAATATTCATTTGGCAAATGTTTTGCCTTCAACATGCTTCTTACCATGTCCATGATGGTTCGATTTTTCCTTTCAGCAACTCCATTTTGTTGCAGTGTAAAGTGGTTGCGTGGAGTGAAAATCTGAACTAAAGATTTACAGTTGTCGTCCTTCAATAACTTCACATCAGAATTTAAAATTCTTGTCCTTTTCTACAGCAGTTGGAATTAATTTCCAACAATAACTGGCTAAGAATAAATGGTTAGAAAATATATCATGCAATATAAAATTTACCAAAATAAATACCAAGGGATATAAGTGCATTCCACAGCACCACTGTTATTTAATTTCAAAAAAACTAACATGGAGACCACCAACTTATATTCCATGGGTTTGCACCAGAAATAACCACATTAGAAACCCTAATTACCATCCTATAGCTCTAAAGAAACCATGGAATACCACTTCCTTCCAAACAAACCTTCAATCCATTTCTCTAAATCTAGCCAGTAGATGCATTATCCAAAGCTCTAGCTTTCACGAAACAAGAAACCGCTAGCAGAACCAAAAGTAATTTTCAAATTCTAGAGTCATTCAAACCCAAAGTTGTGAACTAGCTAGAATCTTGAAAATAGGGGGAGGCCACTTCCAATAGAGGAAAGATGTGATATTAACAGGCATATGGCGAATCCATGGGATCGTTTTCCTCGTAACCCCCTTTCCCTAAAAAGTTTTCTTTTGTGAATATGCATGTGGTGATGCTTAGGTCCTTGCAGTAAATATATGGGGCCAAAATTCTTGCTCCCTTTCTTCCATCATTTCCCCGTATTTTTCTCTTCTAAGAAACAAGACCACAACCATGAATAAATATAATTCACCAACATCGCAATTCACACCATTGATCAGTCCAATCCTTTATTTTACTCAAATCCAATGATCAAACAGTAAACAAAATGGAAAAAACATAAAATTGTAATTTGGATCTTATAATTTTGCCTAGGTAGAAGGATGAAATAAGTTATGGTTGGGAGAGTGTAAAGAGAATTGAGATAGCTTATTTCCCTTCTGTTCAAATACAATTTGACCAGAGAACTTTGGTGGCTGGCACCGCTCACCCATCAGAATTCTCCTCTACCACAGGGAATCTCATGTGCCTTCCTCCTCCTTAGCGCCACACTCATATGCCTCATTTTCCTGATCATTTTGTTCTCGTATCTCTGAAATCAACAACTTCTTGTTGTTAATGGTAATAGCCCAACTTGGGGACATGGGTACAGATGGGAATTTTGTGTGGGACTAGCGCTGCGACTGTTAATTTCGTTGAAAGTGTTTGTGGGAGTAGCACTATAAATGTTGGTGTCCCTACTACATCGAAAGTGCGAGTGCATCACATAAGATGTCATGACCACAATGGCCATGACTAGCACACATGTGACCGGCAGCAGGAAATTGATAGCATTGGGCAACCGTGTCTTCATTATCATTATCGCACTCGAGGGAGATAGTTCCATGCATTAGTTTTTTTTATTTGGAGGAGGATAAAAATGGACCTCCTCGATTGGATGTTCATGTGGGATGAATAGTTTATTCCCAACCAAGTTTATAGAGGGAACACCTTCATGTAAATATTGACACTCAGAATATATTGTAAAATTTATTGATATTTCCACTATACAAGTTAATTTGGTTGTAATAATATATCTATTAGTAGTATTGTTGGAGTAATCACCACACTTCTATGGAATTCGTAATTCTTACTCTGGGTTTTGGTGTAATAGTAAACCTCTTCATGATATCAGAGCCTGGACCGAGGTTTGATTCCCACGAGCTGCGTTTGAGGGGGGTGTTGCCTCTATGGAATCTGTAATCCGTAGTTGTAACTCCCACCCTGTGGATCGTGGGATTCCAAGTTACCGGTTTGGAAGTTTACCAATACCTGCTGGTTTTGAGGGGGACCTCTATGAAATCTGTAATTCTCACCCTGGGGATCCAAGTTACCTGTTTGAAAGTTTACCAATACCTACTAATTTAATCTGTAATTCCCACCCTGGAGATCCAAGTTACCGGTTTGGAAGTTTACCAATACCTACTAAACCTCCTCAAGTATCCTCACAAATTATTTTCCTAATATTAATAATATAACTAATATTGATAATATGGCCTGTATGCGTCCTCTTGAGGAGAAGAATCATCATGGTGAATTCATAAATGCATCTGAGAATAAATATGGGCATTAAGTTACTAAGATATTTATTTTCCTTTAGATAATATATATTTCATTTGAGATATAATTTGTTAATATATTTCCTTTGAGATATAATTTGTTAAATTTAGTTACTGTTAAGTTACTTTTATTTCTTGAATTTTTTCAATTTAGCCTGTATTTATTGGCTTATTTTATTTTTATGAAGAATCAAGCAAATTTCCTTATGTGAGCAACACATGGAAAGTTAGTCACATCTTCATACGAGTGAACTAGTCACATATTCATACAATTGCAAAGAATTAAACAAAGTTCCTTATGTGAGCAACACATGGAACTGGTCACATATTCATACGAGTGAATCTCCACTATTTTGTAATTTTGTATGTGTGAGAGAGAGAATAAACAAATTATTGTGATTAATAGTGATTGAAAAAATTGGCGACGAATAATTTTTTATGAAATCTTAAATGTTAGGGCAGTTTATTTAAATTTGATCTGTTCATAGAATCAATTTTTTTTTTTTTTAACTTTAGGTTTTAGTCATTTATGGTTTTTCTCATAATATTATTTGTAATCTAGACTATTTAAAGGTGTAAGACTATTATAAATTTACTTTTGGGTCGCCAATATAGATATATCATTTTAGGATGGTTTTCCTACAATGGTTTTCATGATAAAAACATTATATCATGTTTATGCTATATTTGTTTATTTCTCTCCTAGTATTGCTTTATTATTAACAATTGGTATCACAACTAGAATTGAGCATGGATGGCCAATGGAGTATGTGTGCAGAAGGTTGGTCTTCTGTCTAAATTGAGAACCAAGAATACAGTGGGAGATGCAACCAAGGTTCAAACCATGAAGAGGGTACTAGAAGCCAATAATTGGAGGCCATGGAGAAGTTGCTTGGAAGAGAGTGTGTAAGTACAATGAAAGGATATGGTGGTCGTGATAATGGAAAATGATACCCACTAAATGGCCAAGATATTTGTTAATGAGAGATCCTGTGGATTTGGTATGTGAAAATAATGTTGAAATGCCATTCCAAGGTATGAATGGGCGCAATATAGAGATATAATGAGATAGAGGTTGTGTAGGGACATGGATGAGGAATTAAGGTGGATTCAATGGTTCTGAGGTTTAGTGAAGGAGACTATAAGTGATTGAGAGTTGCAGTAGGTTGTGAACACCCTAAAAGGATTTTTAGTCAAAGTTGTAGATCCTAGCTATATGTAGGTTGTATTCCCTATGGTGTTACAAGACCTATTATTCAGGTATACATGTAGTGTGGTAGCCTTAATATATCTCAGGTTGTGGAATGAACAATTTGAATAGGTACGAGGGCGACAAGTGTACTTGTATACTAGCTTGAGGTTGGCTTGTTGTAAGACTTGTTATTCATGCATACATGTTGCAGTGCAGTGGCCCATCTTGTTATGGATGTCTCAAGTTGTGGAATGAACACTTGGATAGGTACAAGGGTGGATAGTGTACCCTTATGCTATCTTGAGTGGGGAAGTGTGAAATCTCAAGATGTGAGATGGCTGATGAACCATCCACAAGAAAAATTATCCTAGTGAAATGACGGATATAATTGTTGGTTACCCATATATTCCAATGGATAGTAATTTTTTAATATGGAATTCAACAGTGAGATTAAGACTAGGTTAATCTACCCTAATTATGTTTAAGGGGGGCGATCGTTAGAGTAGTGTAGGTAAAATTGATTTTATCATAGAGTAACTCTACCCTTGGTGGTTTTGTGACTCTAGTTTTTTTTAACCTATGGTTTTTCCCATGGTATTATTTGTATTGTACCCTATTTAAAGGGGGCAAAGAGTCCATTGTAAATTTTTCTTTGGCAATGGATATGGATCTATCATTTGTAGTTGGTTTTCCCACAAGGGTTTTCAGGGTAAAAACATTATTCTTATGTTTATGTGGTTATGATGTATCTTTTTCTTTCTCTCCCATTATAGTTTTATTATTAACAAAATTTTGAAAATTCAATTTAGTTTCTAAATAATGGAAAATTATTTTAAAGGATTGCAAAAATATAATTTTTTATTAATTTTGTCCCATCAAAAATTAAGGTTACCTAAAGGATGACTATGATGATGGATAATAATCACTAAGACTCTAATTGATATAGTAGATTTTAGAAAAGAAAAGAGGTTACTTGTCTTTCTGTAGAATTTGATTGAAAAGCATTAATAGAATAGTTCCAAAATCACTATAGTTTTTATGGCTTGTAATGTTAGTATTGTGATGAATATTTTGAAATTGTAAATTAACTTGGGCATATACAACCCACTTTAAGAGAAAGTGTTTTTTGTCTTCAAGCTTCTTAGTTTCACAAAAATGACATATTATTTTATCTTAAGGTGTTTTAGGAATGTATCTGAATTTTAGTATGAAGCTTGTGAGAGTCCTTTCTTATTTTAGCGATGTTAATTTTCATATTTACCCTACTCAAAATACTTAGATACTTGATCTTCTAAATTATGATTCAACACCTCCTTATAATATCTTAATTTTTTTAATCCTCTAAATTTTTATTGCAGCACATTATCCTTAAAAATATACTAATCGAATGATTTCTTCCTTTATTTCCTTATGATTTGGGAAAGACTTGGTACATTATGTCATCCTCTTTTCAGTGGATATACCCAGAGTTCAAAGTAATTATGATGAGCCTCTTGTCATTCATATTGTTAAATATGTTTTTGTACATCAAGCACCTAATGTTCTATCTAGATCTTGTACTTAGCCATAATTGTGGGTTTAGTGAGAAAGAATTTAGCTTTTATGAGAAAATAAAATAAAACCATTTACCTTTAATTTTGAAATTAAAAATTGTAATATATTTTTGAATTCAAATATTTCTTGATGACTATAAATTTTGCCATATAAAATTATAAAAATAAAACAATTTCAAAAAAAAAAAATCGAATTTTGGCTTCTATGATCCATCGTAAAATTATATAGAATTCTTTCGGTAATAATCACATTCAAATGAACTTTGTCGACATGTTTCGAACCAACCAGTGTAGTTCATCATCAAGACTAGGTGAGAGATCAGATCTCGACGTTGACCAACGTCCAGATTTGATCTCTCACCTATTCCTAATAATGAATCACACTGGTTGGTTTGAAACGTGTCGACAAAGTTCATTTGAATGTGATTATTACCCGAAAAATTCTATACAATTTCAAAAATTTTATATATATATATATATATTACAAAATTATTGAAATTATAAATTATAATATCTTTTGGAATTCAAATTATATTTCTCGATCATTGCTATATAAAAATGAAAACAATTTCAAAAATTATTTATATATATTGTACAAAGGTGTTACTTTAATATCTTTTAAATGTTGTACAAAGTGGAACTCTTAATGTCGAAGAGATATCATATCTATATAAACATAGTATGAAACATTCTCTCCTCCCCGTTTTGTGAATTCGTTTGTGTATAGATCATGTGGCCGTGGAAAAATGTTTTTAGAGGGCAATGATATATTATAGGAATGTAATTTAAATTCTTAACTAGAGTTTCTAGAACCTGATAAATAATCCTTTGTTCAACCAAGAAGCTCGAATATATTCATGTGAAACGAAAAGAACAAATCCACGTGAGTTTCCGAGTGTATTTCGTGGGATTTCTTCACTATTATCGAATCGTGTGAATTCTAGTTTTGAGTCCGGAGGCATCCATTACTGAACCCATAACTTAATTCGAAAACATTATTAAGCCTAAGAGGAGGTTACTAAATACGCATTGTCCTTTCTATCTTGACTAAATATTTGGTTTTTTGAAATATATGAAAATGGAATATTGTGCTATGTGTATATATGAAAATGGAATATTGTGCTAGGTGTAAGATATGATTTGTTGTCGATTTCAAGAACATTATATAAAGCCATGGATAGGGTAGACCATTATGTTTTGGGTTTTGAGCACTAAACCCAAACAGTGAAAGTAAATCTTTTGAGAATGTCTAGGCTTTTCATTCCAATCAATCCAACTCTTCCCATCTATCCATACACTAATACTACTATCCCATCAAAATTTACTTGGGAATAAATGAAGATTATTATCAAAATTTACTTGGAAATAAATTAAGATTATTATATAATTGTGACATTATTAAAAGCACATAGGAGAGGTAATTATTCTTTTGGCTTTATTGTTATTCCATGGGATTAGAACACATATTTTAACCATGATTAACATTATAATGAGAATAAATGTGAGATATTTTTAATGTTATATATCTATATATATATATAATTTATTGGGTATTGTTTTTTACTTGGAATATTACTAAGAAAGATATTTTAATGAGAATAAATGTGAGTTATTTTTAATGTTATATATATATATATTCAATTTATTGAGTATTGTTTTTTAAGAAAGATATTTTAATTTATTAAAATTTATTGATTGTTGATTTTTACTAAAGGAGTATTATTAAGAAAGATATTTTAAAAGTTATATGGAAGAATTATATAATCATTATATTTTTATTAAAAAAAATTCTCTCTTCTGGAAGAAAAACTCATGACTTATATTCATGAGAAATGAAAAATGTTACATTTTTCATACATACTAAAGGGCATGTTTCGAAATGCAACAAAGTTGTTTCTAAACCGGATCATTAAAAATACCTTTGCGGTACAAACCATCTGAAAAGGAAAAAAAAATAGTCCTTGGGCAAACGATATACCATTGTCAAGCTTCAGCCCCATAGGGGAAATGGTTGAACAACTATGTTCCATCAGGAGTGAGCTCAGTTATCTACCACAGGCCCCGCTCCATTAGCAAAGCTTCTTTGGATAACTAATTCACTGCCTAATTTTGTTCGCTGAAGAAATGGGTACATGTAAGAGAGAGGAACATCAGTTTGATTCGCAGAAGTTCATCCACTCATGGTTGTAAGAGAACATTCCTTCAAATTTGAACTTGTCCGAGCCATTTTATAACCAATAATGAGTCATCGAACACTTGGAGATGTGTCACCCCTATTTCCAATGCAAATATCAACAAACTCTTGTAGGCCATTAGTTTTGCTTCGTTACTGGTACTACATCCAATCCCCATCTTGACTTGTAAGGAGTGATTCTCTAACAGATGAAGAATAAATCCCCCCACCCCCCCCCCCACTATGTTTCCCTTCCTCGACAAAGGCACCGTAAAAAAAGGACCATAGAAGACTATGGTCTGAATTTTCTTCAATAATCACTCTTGGGGGTCCTAACCCTTTTTCCAGGAGAAAGTAACTCATGATCGCCAGGGACTCTACAACATTGTGATATGGGTTTTTTATTCAGCCTAGAAAATTTCCTTATTCCTAGCCAACAAGATTCCCCAACAAATGACCAAAGGGAGAGCTTTGAAAGCTCGATGATCCGAATTTATGCAAGAACATGACATAATACACATATAACCATAAATACAAAGATGCAACAGAAATAACACTTTATTTAATTAATATCAAAGAACTAAAAAAATTTTACAGACAGAATGGAAATAAACTAGCTAGGGCACTCGTAGCTTATCTCTGAGAAGAGATGTGGTGGCTACAACCCTCTGACTGTGTTACAATGAGGCTCAAGGGCCTATTTATTATTGAGGAATAATGGAAAACCCTAAACATCCAAAAACCTAACCCTAGGAGATGAAGTGCCAAAACTATGGGCCTCATTTGGGTAAATTAGTACATCAATCTTCTAAGGGACGTAACTTTGGCATACGATCTCTTTTTGACATGAAAAAATCCTCGTTAGAAAGATCTATCCGAGGACTACAACTTTTGATGTGAGAAACATCGAAGGAACTTCCATGTTGCTCCCGGTTTTCCCAAAAAAACGTCGTTTAGGGCCTCAAAACGGCTTTGGAAGTTCAGGAACTGAAAAACTGCTAAAAATTGTAAATTGTGCTGCAATTAAGGAAACTGAAAAACTGAAAGAAACAATGGTGGGGCCCCAAGTGGAATAGGCGGGTGGCCACCAATATCCACCTGGATCATTCCTCCCCCCTTAGGAAGCAATGGTCCACATTGCATTTACTTCCTCTATGCGATGAGGAAACTTCTACTGAACTTGGTCCCTGGTGAACCACGTGCCTTGGTGCAGGAGTGTGACAGCTTTGACAACTCGATATAGTTAGAACTTTTGCTGGCGAGTGTTCTTGATTTTCATGTCAATGATACAATCTGTGGTGGCATGTTCCATGTAGTTTGGGTTTAACTCTGTTGGTGTGAGTTGTTCTACAATGTCGAAGGTGTCCAGTAGAGGTGGGAAGTAGGGCCGAAGGTGGTCCACATATACTGGGTGCAGACCAAGGAATGGTGGAATATTGAGCTCGAAGGTTATTGCCCCCTATAGCCTTGGTGATGGTGTAAGACCCATATCGAAGCAGGCAAAGCTTGCGATAGGGTCCAACGAGGTGCTGCTTCTACAAATGTAGCCACACTTTGTCGCCCACCTAGAAGTTGTGTGGCACCTGATGTTGATCATGTCATTGCTTGTACTTAGCATTGGCTCTTCCCAATATTTCATGAACCTATTGGTGGATGTGTTGAATGCGCTCAATGAAATTGTTTGCTTTATCAGCTTCAGACTGGACATGAGTCGAATCGGCCTAAGTAGCCGCAAATGGCATGGCTACATCAATGGGACATAGTGGCTGGAATCCCGAGCCCACCTGAAAGGGGTTGTGGACAGTTGAGTTGTGAAGAGTCTGGTTATAACTGTGTTGTACATAGGGAAGGCTCTCATCCCATGTGTTTGGATGCTTGGAATTGTACATGTGCAGAATGTGTACGATCATCTTGTTGACGACCTCTGTCTAGCCATCAGTTTGGGGATGGAAAGGTGTGGAATTAGTGAACTTGTTGTCCAGCATTGACCATAGGTTAGACCAAAATATTCTAAGGAACCTGTTGTCCCAATTAGAGATGATAGACTGTGGGATCCCAAAGTGCACCCACACTCATTCAAAGAAGAGTTTAGCAGTGGCTTCTGTTGTGATATTATTCTTGCAGTCCGCCATAATGGCCATCTTCGAGAATCTATCTACGACCACGAAAACACAGTCGTTTCCATACTTAGAAGAAGGAAGGCCCGACATGTAATCCATGGAGATGGATTCCCAAGTTCGACTAGGGGTAGGTAGCGGAATATAGAGGCCTTGATTCTTGATGGTCGGTTTGGCAATGGCGCAAAAAGTGTAAGATCTGATGTACTTCCCGATATCATGTCGTAGGTTTAGCCAATAGAAATACTTTTTCACTACTGCCACTCTTTTCTCGACCCCAAAATTCCCAGCAACTCTACCGTAGTGTGCTTCCCAAATCATCTTGGCACGCTCGCTTTAAGGAACACAAATATGTCACAAGTGACATACAATTGCATCCTGGAGGTGAAAATTTGGAACTTGCGTACCCTCTAAGAGTGTCTTGTATGTGTGGCCGAATTTCGTATTGCTCTTATAGAGAAGCGGCCAATCAGAAGTCTCGTGCCCACAAGAGTTGAGAAAGGTGGTGAGCGGTGGTCAGTTGAGGCAGTCTGTAACATTATTGGTGTTTCCCTTATTGTACTTGATGTTCAAATGAAACTGTTGCAGATATGTGGACCACTTCTGATGGAAATCGTTCTGCAACTTCCCTTGTGTCTATATGAACTACAGGGGTCGGTGGTCTGTGTGGATGATCATTTCCTTCCCCAAAATGTAATGCTTCCATTTTCGGCAAGCCTGCACAATGGAATACATTTATTTGTCATAAGTGGGATACTTTCGGACTGTTTCGGACAATGTCGCATTGTGATGTGCCACTATATGCCCCTGTTGAGTAAGAACTGCCCCAATGGAAGAGTCAGAGGCATCTGTCTCGATCTCAAATGGTTGTTGCAAGTCTGGTAATGTGAGCACTAGGGAAGAGCAGAGGTGATGTTTCAATTCTATGAAAGCCTTCCGTTGAGATTTCAACCAAAAGAATTTTTCTTTCGCTCCTCCCTTGGTGACTTGACTCAAGGGCTAAGTGATATGAGCAAATCCAAATACCATTGATCTGGATTTATGCAGGAACACAGCAGAATACACATATAACCATAAATACAAATATGCATCGGAAATAAGACTTCATTTCATTAATATCAAAGAACTGAAATTTGTTTACAGACAAAATGGAAATAAACTAGTTAGGGCATTGGTAGCTTATCTCTGAGAAGAGATGTAGTGGCTACATCCCTCTGAACCATGTTACAATGAGGCTCGAGGGCCTATTTATTTTTGAGAAATAATAGAAAACCCTAAACATCCAAAAACCTAACCCTAGGAGATGAAGCGCCAAAACTATGGGGCCCGTTTGGGTAAATTGGTACATCAATCTTTCTGGGGATGTAACTTTGGCATACGATCTTTGTTTGACAAGCACAATACCTTGTTAGAAAGATCTATCCGATGAATGCAACTTTTGATGTGAGAAACATGGAAGTAACTTCCATGTTGCTCCCGGTTTTCCCAAAAAATATCGTTTAGCACCTCAAAACAACTCCGGAAATTCAGGACCCGAATAACTGCTAAAAAGAGTAAATTGTGCTACAATTAAGGAAACTGAAAGAAACAATGGTGGGGCCCCAAGTGGAATAGGCAGGTGATCACCAATATCCACTTGGATCACTCGATTAGGTGGGTGTGACAACCACCTTCTACAAGCTTCCTCTATATCTACTCCTTGTCATTGTCCCAATCCCCCTGTTTCATCTACGCACACCTCCCATACTTGAATGCAAAAGGAAAAACTCATGAAAACATGATTGATACTATCTGCGCCATTTTTTCATAGGGCACACCAACCCGAACCAATCATAAATTTCCTCTGAAGAATATCTCATACCATAATATTGTTCTCCAAGATGCAACACATGAAGAGTTTTGTCTTGGATGGACACTTCAGCTTCCACAACCCTTTCCACCACCAAGAAGGATTCTGAGGGGATACGTTACCTCACATGAACATGTAGCCCTCCTTAGGGGTATAGTATCCAGATGGATAAACACTCCAAATCAACGCATTTTCCCAAACTAAAAGTATTATGTGTCATCATGCCAGTGCATTGAGATATTCTTCTTAGGTCTGATTAAATTGATGCTTCAATCCTAGCACTTGGGTTGACTTACAACCCTATCTCCAAATGGTAGTGGTAGTTGGGTCTGCAATATGATCTAATCTTGTAAATCCTCGATCTCTTTACTGTTCCACCATATCTAGAGGGAGCATGTGCCTTTAACCACTTCCCAGCCAGGGGTCAACCCAACCCTTACCATATTTCCCCTCCCTACTCGCCAAGCCAAGCCATCCCCAATGATAGAGAAAGAGTTAAGTAACACTCTCCATACCAACTATATATTATTCCTAGGGTTGATAATGCTACAGACCTAGTCCTCCATAGAAAGATGGGAAATATATTTTTTGGTTACTATATTTGACCATGGGCTACTTGTTGTGAGTAACCTCCAACCAATTTTGGTTGGTAAAGCTCTAGAAAAAATAAATATGTTCTTTAGACCCCATCCTCCCTGGATTTTTTGAATAGCATTTATTTCTCATTTAACCTAGGGGAGCACTTTCCTTTCTCGTTTTCCTATCAAAGGAAATGGGAACATTTCCTCCTTATTTTATCCAGTATTTCTTTTGGGATCCAATCCACAGATGACCAATATACAGGAATTGTTTCTAAGATCGCCTTGATGAGAACCAAACTTCCTACTCTCGAGAGCCATCTAAAGAACCATGCCTTAATGTGTGTTTATATTCGGGCCACTAACCAAATCCAATATTCCTTAGCATAATAATTTGGTTTTAAACAAAATCCCATGTACTTTAATCCTTCGTCCAGGTTGTTGAAGTCGAAGGAAAAATATTGAGAGATAAAGCCTTGAGCCTCTCCTAGTCAAACCCTGTCTAACAATCACCGATTTTTTTTCATTAATTACATCCCTATAGCCTTATGAAAAATATGAATTAATTCTTTTATTTTTAGGATGTCACTAGTTGAACCATTACAAAATATCAAAATGTCATCCATGAACAGTAGATGAGTCAAATAAATAGTGTGGGCCACAAAATATCCCTGGAACTCGCCTCTGCTTTTAGCCTTTGACACCATCCTACACAATGCCTCAGCCACTCGTAGGAATAAGAGAGGGGACAAATGGAATCCTTGTTGGATTCCTCTCTCTACATGAAATAAATGGGAAGTATTTCCATTAATAAGAACCACAATAAAGGTCGATTGAATGCAACTCATCACCCAATTTATGAAATCCACTATGAATCTTAAATGAGTGAGTAGCATCTAAATATAAATCCATCTTACACTATAAAATTTCTTTGACAAGTAAATTTTAAGAATAGATCCATTCTGATCATGGACCTTCGGGTTGTGCATAACTTCTTGGGTTGCTCCTATGGCCTTGTGAATTTTTCGCCCTTCCAAAAAGCCAAATTGTTCATCTGAAATGTGCCTTGAAAGAAAAGGCTTTTGAGCCTATTGGAAATGATCTTCGTGATAACTTTGTAGATTACATTGCACAAGGAGATTAGCCTAAAGTATTCAAAGGAGCATGGATAATCCTTCTTAGGAATCAGGGCAAGATTGGGAGCATCATCTCATTTTTCCTGGATTCTTCCACTACTACTAGTAAATCATGTCCCAATACTTCGAATCACGTCTTCATTAATATGTCTATATTTAAATTAATTCAATTCATTAAAATTTATTGAGTATTGTTTTCTACTTAAAGGAGTATTACTAGGAAAGTTATTTCAAAGTTATATGAAAGAATAAAGTGATGGTAGTAAATTAACAACAATTTTTTTTTTGTTCACTATTCATCGAAAATCCACCCTTCATGTAGAAATGATTCCCAAGGAACAAGTATGAATCATGTCAATATAGATGGGATTACAACTTGAGTGAGGAGGATAATAGCAACTCCTCTCTACCACCTTAGCAACACCCACATGATATGTAAATTAACAATATTTAATGAGATTAAGATGAATAATAAGAAAGAAAAAAAAATTCACTAAACACCTGCATAATTGACAATCCTAATATGTTTATTTCATATTTCATATTTTTCTGGTTTGTTATAATTTCATATTAATTGAGTGTGAATTGAAGGTGATCGGGATTACCATTGAAATCTTTAACTAAAAATATATCATATTATAGTGTAGTTTATATTGTGTTTCTCAATATAAATGATTTATTTCTCAATCTTATATGTTCCACATAATTCTATTTACATTTCATTATATCATTTCAATTTTATTGCATTTTGTTTATTTTAAGATATATATATATATATATATATATATATATATATATATATATATATATATATTATATATATATATTATAACGGGTTTATCCAAGATTATAACGGGTTTATTGTTCAATTACCAAAACATAAATCACACATGAAAAAAAAATGTATATGACTTTAACTTATAATATATGTATTTTAAAAATGGTTTTCATTATTTTATTGTTAAACACTTTTCTTCATAATTTTTATTATTTTAATGTTGAAACCAATTTAGCAAAACAAATTATTCTTTATATTTTCATCATTTAATGCATTACATCATTTCTCACATTAAAATAAATGTACCCTATAATGTATTATATTTTAACATTTTTCAAATCAACGTGCTATTATAAATCAATTTATAATGTATCATTTTTTTTTTGTTTATGTGACTTTTGATATGACTAGCACGACTAACATGTGGCTTGAGTAGTTGTGACCTGAGGGCATCTAAGCTGTCAAAATCACCTAAGGATGGTACTCATTCTAGGCCACACCGTCCCTTAGAATGGTTGGTTTTTTTCCCATGGAGTTTCAAACCTATGACCTTTACACCACAGAGTGCCTTTGATAGAACACCCTGTTACATTCTTCTCTATGCCACATGGGAAATTTCGAATGTATCATTACTAAAATCCATGCATGTTATTGTTTTTCATTATTTCATTATTAAAATCAATGAAACCAATTTATTTGCATTTTTTCATGTATGATCTTTGAAATAAAAGTACCATATTTTTTTTCTTTTATATCATTATTGATGTTATCTCATTGTTAAAAGGATTTAAATTACGAAAAAACTATTGCAACTCTTGAATTGCTTTGCATCGTTTTTTGTTATATCATAACTAAAATCGATATATTATATTTTTTTGTTATTCCATTAGTTTTTTTTGTTGACTGCACGATTAATATTGCATTGATTTATTGTTTCTACTAATGGAGCATATCAATAGTGTTAAGCTAAGATCTACTTCTTATATTTTTCTACTTCTTTTAGTTTGATAACACACACACACACACACACACACACACACATATGTATATATATAGACACACACACAAGATGTGCCTATTTTGGAACTCCATAATTTAATTTAATTATTAATCGTTATTAGATGGACAATAGGGATTATTGATCCAAATTGTTAATATTGAATCATGCTTCACCAATCAGCATGGTTGGAATTTCTTAATTATTTTAGAAACAATAATATATTAACATGTATTATTTTATTTATTTTCAATAAATAGGAAATATTTATTTACAAAAAGGATGGAGTTGAAGTATTTAGAAAGGAGAACAAATATTCCCCCTTAGAGTAAACTAGAGATCTTGAAAAAGAATAAATGCAATTACAAAAAAAACTAAACAACTTCATTTTCTATCCCAATTGCAAACATACATATATGATGTAGCTCTTGAGCACTTAACATAGTATCTAAATCATAACTAAGACTACATGTCCCAAAATTCATAGGAGGAATATTGTTATCCCTATTAACTATTATCTTGAGAATTGAGTGAAAGAGGTTGAACCTAGACATCTATTGTAGGGAGAACAAAATTCTCATAGGAAGAGAATACTTGCTCATGACAATGATGGAGTGATGAGGAGGTAGATCCATGACCAAAAATGGTGAGCCAACAAAGCTTGTTTAATTAATACTTGTAATATCCCTAGAACCAGACGTTATAATTTAACTAACTTGGAAAATAATAATGACAATATCAGCTCGAATATACACATTGCAATGTCAAGAAATTAAAGGTCATATTGCCATGTTAAGAAGAATCCAAATATGGAAACAGACTTGATTTATTTATATGTGCAACTTTCGTATATGCACATAGATATCGAAGCATGCATATATGGAAGTCACACATGCAAAATTCTTTCATAGGATTAAAATTAACCATTTTTCCATTTTGTTTTATGTGTGAGTAAAAATAATATCATTTGCATTCTAACATTTTCATCCTCACTCAAACACTACACACTCACTTGGCATCATATGGGACCACATAATCACACATATGTGGAAGTCATATTCCATATATTCATTTTCATTTCCGCATATGTGTTACTTCCATGTATGCATGCTTCCATATTTATTTGTACATACAGAAGTTGAACATATACGAAACATGGTTTCCATATATGGGCAACTTTTGTATATGCATATAGATATGGAAACTTCATATATGGAAGACACACATATGCGGAAATGAAAATTCATTTATGAAAGTCAAATTCTATATATGTGCTTGCATATCTATATGCATAGACAAAACTACACATATATGAAAGATGGATTTGGTATATGTGCAATTTCTGTATATGTACATAGATATGGAAACACACATATACTAAAGTCACACATATGCAGAAATGCAAGTGCATTTATAAAATTCAACTTCTATATATGTGCTTCCATATCTATGTGCATGTAGACAAAACTACACACATATGAAACATGACTCCTATATATGTGCATTCTCCATATATGTACATAGATATTCAAGCACTTAAATAGAAGTTGAATTTTCTATATGAACTTTCATTATGCACTTTAATTTCTGCATATGTGTGATTTTCATATGTGCACGCTTCCATATCTATGTGCATATACAAAAGATACGCATATACGAAAGCCATCTTTTGTATATGGTATTTTAATAATATATTAAAATATCATATTTTTACACTATTACAGTTTTATTAAAATTATAGATCTGTAGATTTTACTATAATTAGTGCATGCATGTGAATTGAAATTAAGAAAAAAAGTATAGAATGACAAAATAATCTCACACACACATAAGACACAAGATATGCTCTCTGGGAAACCCTTTCAGGAGAAAATCCAGTTGGAAGGTGAGGTTTCTTTGCTCTCTTTCTCTGTTTGGAAATATGGCTAAGAAGTAATTCATGTGGCCTGTGGGATGCTACAATGCACATATCATGTCTGTGTGCTCAAATTCCTATCTCTCAAAAGAATGGAATGCCTCTTCCTCCTAGTGGTTCAGTTATAACACAACCTGATAGCCTACTAGTGGTTAATTCTGACTACATCAACTCTTAACTAGAGTTACAATATATAATCTTCTAAAGTATTTTACATCAAAAACACATGGATATCCCCTTTTCCATGAATAATGGGGGTTGACTCGGCATTCTCCTAAACTATAGGTGTGAAAATAGGAAGGTCAACTTCTGAGTGGCATAACGTTCACATACAAAATCTGATTGATGCGCTTCTTGCACCATTGGAAATGATTTTTTGTGTAGAATAGCATGAAAAGGTGATATTCTATAGCGAAAAATTTTTACCCCCAAAAAACTTTATTTGATGCCTCAAAAATTCTCCCGGAAGGTTTAAGACCGGGTTTTCCCAAACAAGGTCCTGCCGGTAAAAACAGTCCCGTGAGATTATTCCTCCAATTTTTCCACTCCAAATGCATCAAAATGGATGAAAAACAATATAATGATCCAATTTGGATCATAGCTCACAATTTTGGGAGGCTTTTTGTCCTGAAAAGCTTCTACTAAATGAAGTGAGGAAATTTTTCCTCCACCTTCTCTCTGGTGTACCATTTATCTTTTCCTGGAATTTTCCCCTTCAACCCAATCTACCAAAGGTCATGCTTCCCATGCCTTGTAGTTATGGAACTCTTCTGCAAAATTGTATCTTCTTTCAACTTTTCCTGAGCATCTGGTGTCAAATCCTCTACAAAAGGTAGGACTTGTTCCTCTTCTTGATCTAGCATGGAAGGCTTAGAGAGTTTTAATATATCTATATTCACAACTGAGTAGATGTGCATATATGGTGGTAAACTATGTTGATAGGAATTATCACCCACCTTTTCCAGTATCTCAAAGGGACCATACCTCAGAGCCTTGATTTTCTTACCAAGCCCCTGCAACCTCTCGTTCAACTGTAACCATACTTTGTCTCCCACTTTGAGCGAATTTCCCACTAAGTCGTGACTTATGGGGGAAACTTGTCTTATTTATTCGTATCACTGCATCTGAGACCAAAAATGGGCATCAACCCCTTTGCAGAATCATTCACCAACGTAAAGTATAAAAACGTCCAAAGGGTCAAACCCTCCACCAATCACATAAAAAATTAAATGTATCACCACTACATACCTTCACCTTCGACTTGATCATATAACTCTCATTGATGTGAATGTGTGTTCAGTTGGAGTCTTGAGACTAGTATATATATTCATTGGTGTGGTCTTGGGGCTCCGTGGGCCGAATTTGAAGATGACCTCAGGACCGAACAGCGTTCAACGTGTCCTTCATTCAAACATGATATCACGCGTAATATGGGGCTTAACCTTTCCATGGGGCCATGACCATGTGACTTGGAAATTAGTGCTCAACCCTTTTCCTTAGGAAACTTGACCATGTCATATGATCATTTCTGTTGAAAATTGTAGCTAGGTTCGGTATTCATAATGACTTGTAATTATGAATTTATTTAATGAAGAAGATAAAGATAATAAAATATATTTTGTAATGCTTTCCTCATGGGTTTCATGAGCAACGTGTTTTTGTTATAGGTCAAAGACTTCTTCTTGATGTCTTTAGGGGTTTTTCATCTTTTCATAGATGTATATTTAAGATTCATGTATATGAAGTGTTGTTACACTTGTAAAATACAAGTTATTGATGTAAAAAGTATTCCTAAATACCTTGTTAAAGTGCTCTTTGAAGTTGGCTCAAATGTGATGGATATACCCTTGAACAAGTCACCCTAGAAGATGATGGAATATATCCTTGAACAATTCATCTCACCATCAAATTTCCATGTTGGCCTAGAAGAGAGAACAGTCCCTATATAAAGGAGGGATTGTGGCCTCATTTGGAAATCAACAGTTAGGTCATGTTCTGAGACTTCAATGTGAAGAAGAGCGTGTTTATGGGTGTGTAAGAGGGAGGAAATTCAATAAAGAAGGATCACAATATAGCACAGTAATAATTTCTCTTTGTTTTGATTATATACCTACTCACATATTTGTGGTCACTTTAGGAAGGCCGAGGAGATAGGAATATAATCAAGTATGTAAAACAATGCATAGAAGGAAGTCAAGTTAGCAAGAATAAGAAGAGTTGCAAGGTGTGTAAGTGATCTTAGTATTGAGCTAATATACTTCCGATATCTTTGAAATAAGGAAGTACACAGTGTAAAGAATAATATACTATAGCAGGACAAGGGATCTTGTTCTAGGGTATCTTGGGTATAATAAGAAGACCAAGGAAGATTTTGTTGTAAGTCGATCTCAAACTATAGAATAATCAAAGAGAAGCACATTAGTTAGGGCTGCTAAAATAGGGACCGAGTTTACGTAGTAATGGTGCAGTACGGTGCAGAAAAGGAGGTCAGCATAAGGAGCCTAGAAAGAGAATTGATAAGTTCTTGGATGCATACTCATGTTAAGGATTCGTGTCATGGTTATGGTAGTAATCAATTGAAGATATATAAAGATAATTACTTTCGGGTTTTCCTCTCCAAGACGGAGAGGTTTTGGCCCAGGTTTGCTAGCCTAAATATTTGTGTCTCTTGTGCATTTGATAATTGACTTGATGAAGAATGTAATAATCTAAAAAAGATAATATCTAAGTAAAAATGAGCATAAGAAGTATAACACTAGTTATCAAGTAAGAGAATTGAATTAAACACTGCCCTACTAAATTCTCAACATGGAATTAGAGCTAAGGTGCTAAAGACAAGAAAGGGCTATTTGACAAGAAGACACATAAGTATCAAGAGATCAAAGATCAATTTTCTGAAGGCACCAAAGCAAAATTCAGATATTTATATTGAAGAGCCAATCTTCAGATCTAAGAAAATCTTCACTCATTCAAGAAGAGGCAGTTTGCAAAAATTGGAAAGTCATCTCTAGAATATCAGGGACCTTTCTACCAAGACCTATACATCAATATCTAGTCAACATCATCAAGCCACCTTAATGAAGCCATCATCAAGACATCCTTTATCATCATCATCATCAAGTATTCAAGGTGATCTAGCTCTCATTCACCACTATTGAAGAAGCTAATCTAAGAGGGAGCTCATTTTGCTATCTACATCATCATCAACAAGGAAGTTGAGAAGAAGAAGAAAGAATATACTCAAGTAAGTATCTTTATGACTTCATTTGAATCTTTCAAAATGTATTTTTAAAAAGAAAGAACAAAATATATGGGGTTTCAAACTTTCTTGCATGGAAGAAAAGGACAGATCTGAATCTTATTGAGAATGAATTCATGGACTATATCAAAGGGTCAGTAACTAAAACCTCAAAAGAATATGCTCAATCTCATGCCAAATATATGAAGGGAGACATAAGAGGCCAACGGATTCTTATAGAATCCATAAAGGACTCTCTCATCCCCTATATATCAAAACTAGAAACTTCAAAAGAAATATATAAAAAATTGGTGGAGCTATTCTCGGTGAGTATTGCAGGAGAATTAATATCTCTGAGATAATAACTATACAAGTTTAACTTGTCTAAAGAGGAAGGAATCACTTCATATTTTATGAATATTTCTGAAATGTGATATCAACTGGAGGAATTGGGAGAAGTAATGTCTGATAGAGAAATGACTACAGTGGTGTTGAATGCTCTACTGGAGGGATGGGGAAACTTCACTTCAAGCATCTATGGGAAGAAATAAGCAACACCATTCCAAGTTTTATGGTCTCTATGTAATATAGAAGAGAATATATTAAAATATAAAATTGATACATAATCAAATGAGGAAAATCAAGCCTATGTTTCCATGTCAAGAAGGAAAGGAAAGTTTGGTGAGTTTGGTCCTCGGAAGTAAAGAAGAAACATGGATAAGATACGATGCTATGGTTGTAATGAACTTGGGCACTATATAAAGGATTGTCCCAAATCTAATAAGGACAAGAGGAAAAAGGAGGAACCCCATGTTGTCGGAGAAATAGAAAAACATTATTCAAAGAAGCCTAAGAAAGAAGAAGTGAAAGATGTCTATTATGATTGAGATCCAATTCCTCTTTAAGAGGTATCTGTTGGTTGTAAAATAATATGTTAGGATGCATTGCATATTATATATATGCATCATTTTAAAATTAGCATCATGATAGAAGCATTAAAAGTAGGAGTACTTTTCATAGGAGGATGTCTCGAAAAACATTTATGTAAAATCTATGATATGAGATAAAGTGGCTCCTGGGAACCTCATTGTATATAACATTAACAATAAATACAACTATCTTAATCATGGTTCATCATTCATTAATCAATATAGAAATAGGTGCTAACATTTTTCTAATGGAATCCTCTTTGGATTCACTGATTACAAAGAAATAAAAAGGTTTCATCAAGAATTCTAACTTGCAGAATTATGGGATTAGAATATGATGAAATATTGATGAAGCGGGTCAAGAGAATGAAACTTTTAATTCTAAGGAAAATTGTTGCAGGATGACTCAAAAGGAAAAGGATGAGATACATGTATATATATGCTAACACTGGATGATATGAAGTCATATGGTTGCAAGTAGTATACTTCTACCTTCAGAAGTATGAACAAAAGGAAAACATAATGTCCTCTGATGCACAGGTTGCCAAAATGCATAATCCACACCAGATGAAATCAACATAATATGTCCTCATATATAATATGAAGTGGGTATACACAATCAAGGAACTTCATACTCAGGCTCCTGGGAATAAAAATCAAATTGTGTGGAGAAAGAAAGGAAGATATTGTGAGAAGTGAAACCATGATACAAAATAGTCAACATCCAAGGAAGCTAAGAAGACTTGACTATAAAATATCCTGGGAAGATATGCAGACTCTGATGGAAGTTTGGGAAATATGGATACCCTTGATAATAAATATCTTTAGGATATTTTTCATTCTGTAACAAAGGATTCCAATGCCTACAAGAATATGTCATGGCAAAATATCATCACTAAGGTAAAAAAAAAAAAATAGAGGTTCATAATAATTAAACAATATATTATGAGCTTATGCAAGGATTCCAAATGGAAGTATATGTCTTCCATAGGTTGACAAACCATATGGAAGGATGAAATATCCTTGGAAGAAATATGGTTCGAAGGAAAGTAGCATGACATGAAGCTAGACCATATAAGAAGATTGATCACTTTCTGACAGAATAAATACATGACTCTTGAAAGTTATGGATGATCTATGCCCTATGAAGAGATCCCAAAATTGAAGACTCCTCAACAAAAAATAAATTCATGATATCTGAGAAAGGATTTCTTCATGAGAAGTTGGGTGTTTTCATCATTGCTAATGTAGGTCCCTAATTAAGAGGGAACCTGGTAATAATTTTCTTACTTAGGATAAAACTAGCAATTCCTAATCCCAGAGGGATCTTAGGTACATTTCTTGTATAGGAATGAGCACATTCCATTGTGGAATATATCCTCCCTAGTTGAGAGGGACAGATATACACTTCATTCTTATCTTCACCTGGGAAGACAGAATGGAGGATTGGGTAATCATTTGGCATCTGATACTCTTACAGGACAAGATAAGAGTAGTCGAGGAAGGACCAATATTATTTGAGGGATGGGAATCCAAGATAAGAATAGTCTTGGTGGACATATCCTGAGTGAAATTGAGTGGGATATGATCCAAGAGAGACAATGATGTAGGTGTCTATTTATCATTGATATTTCCAGCAATGTAGCTCAAATATATCGTGCAGAGATGAAGCTATTAGTCAAGGTCTTGCACTATGATAATGATGGTTGATATGATTCTATACAGATGGGATTACCAATTGAATTATCCTTATGATATTCTTTATATTGAGAGTTGTTAGGGTCCCGTGATTTGGCTGATTGGCAATCCAAATGACAGTGTAACATCAAACCAGTCTTTGGAGCCCAAGGACCTAGCCTTCCTGGACTTAGAGAGGGCTCTCTCTATTTGTGTAAGGGATATCTGTGTGTTCGCTTATTGTGTTCTGATTTTAGGCTAGTTATGAAGTGGGTTTTTGTTTTTGGTTTTTAGGTTGTGAGGGATGAACTGATCAAAGACATAAGATAGGTAAAAAGATGTTAAATCAACTGGGCTATGGTGTCGAAAAGGTCAAGAAACATTTCAGATGGTGATACAAGGTTGTTGAAGGGCCGATTTGATTCGAGGTAAAATGGATCTTTGGGCAAAATGGAGTGAGATGGACATCAAGTTTGTGAATAACAAAGGATTTCAAGCACAAATAGTTTAATAGCTGACATAAACATGGTAGGGAAAACCATTAATCATGAGAAATGTAGCTATAAGCTAATCAATGCATAGAAATAAACATTCAAGCCATGCATAGAGATATATAACTCTCTAACTTTAGGAAATGGCTATCAGACTTTGGGGAAATACATTTAAGACAGACAAACAACTCAAATCACTATGTCGGAACGCCTAAACATAGTACTTCAAGCTATTGGGCACTTTGAAAACAAGATTGCATAGTTTTAGGCAAAGGGAAAGATCAGTACAAGACCTCCTTGGTTCAACAAATGACAATCTAATCAATCAAAGAGAGGTTTCATAGGTGGAGCTATGGCTAGCCATGAGTAAGTAGGGCATACCGTAAATCATACTTAGCATGCATAAAACCATAAATGAAACAAGCAAACAATATTCTTCAGTTATCAAAGAGCAATCAAGGATTCTTTAATATGACTAAGAATGAAGAAAACATAGAAGCTATAAAGAAATAGGAAATTTGAGGTGCCTCCAAGGGCATGTCTCAAATCTATTCTCTATTGTCTTATAGCAAGCAAGAACATGGAATTATGAATGAAAACTAAGAAACAAAATAGAGAGAGAGACACTATACCATTCTACCAAGTCATGGAATCCAACAACAATCCTCTTTCATCATCCAAGAACATCCAAGAAACTATCCAAAAGCATGAGACAAGTATTTCTTCCAAAGCTTATATGACCATATATTGCTTCTATTCATCAAGTTTAGCCTTGTTTACAATGAAATCCTTTGGAATATATAGGCCAAAGTGAGGAAAACCTCTTAGTTCAACTTGCAATCTCATTGGCCTATCCAAAATATCTTATTTTTTCCTTGAGGCTTTGCAAAGCCCAAGGCACAAAATATCTAATAAAATATCTCAAAAATGCTAAAAAAGGGAAATAAATTGACTTTTCATAACTTATCATGTACAAAAATAGCTAAACGCACATGAAGAAAAGTCACTTTTGAAAGGTTCAATTTTTACAAAAATACATCAACAAAAGGTCCCCTGACTTGCTGGCAACTTTTGGAGGCCTTCCCGATGTTGAAACGAGGCTCATGATGGCTCGTTGGAAAGCTTTGAGTGTCTACTTGCTGAAAATGTTTATTTTTCTCCAAACTGACCACTAGAAGTCCTCCAAAAATAGACCTATGTGTAAAAAACCCAAAAATAGGCCTTGCTAATAAACGGGGCAGAGTGTAGAAAAAGCGAGTGTTTTTCGCCATTTTGGGGGAGAAAATGATCTTCAATTGATTTGAAAATCGTTGAGTATGTGCCCATAAAATTATTGCATCCAATGATACAATTTTAATCCTTTGAGGATGCCCCAAACTGAAATGGCGATGCCCATGAATTTTGGCCAAAAACCCCAAAAATGACAAAAACCCAAAAATTGTCGAATTTCGCCCAAACTTGGCGAGCATGACCCTCAAGGGTTTTCAGAAACATGTTGTGAAACTGAGGCCAAAATTTGGAGCCTTGAGGTGTCTTTACTCAATTTTGGTGCCGGGCGCTTCCCTTTAGCCTCCTTGAGTTTTTCCTAAGTAGCCTTCAATTTCCGTCGGGAAAACTAATTGAGCTTTTTATAATGCTCGGTCATCCTCCATTGAAGTTCCAAGTCCCTATTTGCCTTCTCCAATCTCTTCTCCAAGTGATCATTAACTCTCTCAAGCCATGCTTCCCGATTGTTCTCTATCTCCTGTTCGAACAATGCAGTGAGGGGTGGATTAGAGAAGGGAATTTTCTTCTTCTTTTTGTTTCTCAAGGGCCTTTTTAAGCCCCATGGTTCTTGGCCTCTTTCGCCTGGGCTGATCTTCATCTTCGCTCTCATCCAACTCACCCATGAGTTCTTTCAATCTCACTTGTGCTTTGGAGGCCTCATTTTTGTATTTGATGGCCCGTGTCTCATATACAGCCATATGGACACTCATCTGCTTGTTTTGAACTTGCAAAAAGTGATTGAAGTTCCTAGCCCTATCAAGATCAGTCCTCAAAGCATCAATTTGGTTTTCTCTATGTATCAAGAGATTTTCTAGGATTCGGGCTTCATTATCACTATAATCACTTTGGATTTGGATGATGTCGAATTCCCTTTCCTGTTCATGACTACTTTCTTCCTTGTCCTTCCCTTTGCTTTGGGTGGCTCTTTTAGTCTTCTTCCTCTCGGGCAATTCAACCATGGGCTTCTTGGGAAATTTTCCCTTGCTTTGGAGGGCCCTAGTCACATTTGGAGTTACAACTCTAGGCACCCTTTTCCTTGATGTCCGTGCACATGCTCCATGGGCTCTTTACCCTTGTCACTTTGCTCCTCATTTTTGCCACTGTCTTGGATTTCTTCATGGATGCCTTGGCTGTCTTTTTGCATTTCCTTTTGAGGGTTGTCCTCCTCACTGTGTTGCACTTGTTTATCATGCTGCCCTTCTTCTTCATGAGGTTGTTGTTCCTTTTTATGAGGTTGTTTTTCCTCATCCTGTAGCTGCCTCTGTTCATCATCATGAGGCTGATGTTCATCATGTTGTGGCTACCTCTATTCATCAATTTCATGAGACTGCTCACCTTTTTCATGAGGCTGCCTTTGTTCATCATGTTGTGGCTGCCTCTATTCATCATGAGACCGCTCACCCTCACTGTGCTGCACATCTTCATGCTGCTACCCTTCATCATCTTCAGGAGTTTGTTGTTCTGCCTCACTGTGATGCTGCTCATCATCACTTTCCTCTTCATCCCCTAGCTGCCTTGTTTCATCATGCTGCTGCTCATCATCACTTTCCTCTTCTTTCTCATGCTCTTCTTCCTCATCATGCTCTTTTGTTTGTTCTATGGTAAACTTGAGCTTCTTGGGAATAGGTTTGCCAGAAGAAGGTGAAGGATGGTGAGTAGAAGGTGTAGGAGATGTATGAACTAGAGGGACAGTGGAGAAATCCGGATGGGTGATGAAAGTATCCCAAGAGACCTCCTTCTTCTCAAGCTGATGAAGAATTACGAATTTGATGAGGGAGTGATGGAAGAGGCAGGTTGTTTGCTGAGAAGGAGGCTTTTTCTGAACAGTGGAGGCCATTTTCTCAATGCTTCTATGTAGGAAGAAAGGGATATTTAGCAATTTGGCCCTCGTGAAATGTATAAGCAATCGAATATGATAGGCATAGATTCGGGAGAATCTTCCCTCACAAGTGAAGTATTTCATGATGATCTTCATGAGGGGGGCGTAGCTAGTCAAAAGATATGAGAAGGGGAAAATGGATGGACATGAATCTCTATGCTCAGGCTTCAGAAAAGGCTTGTATTCTTCTGAGTCCAGGTGGCTTTGTTTAAACCACTTCTCCCTGACATAAGGGATTTTAGTGGCCTTGGACATGGACCTTGGAGAGAATTTGAAATCTAGGCCTGCCAGCTGAAAATGATTCTCTCGAAACCTCAAAGCACAAAGGTGTGTTAAAGGGGAATATCTCTTCACCTCTTTCACTCTTTGGCAAAAATATAGGCACCCAACCTCATGGAAATTGAACAAGATTGATGGGTGAGCATTCACTTCTTCAGTGGAAACAGGCTCAAATCTCTTGTGCAGGCCACTCCTACTATCTTGCCTGGGAGGCATCTTGTTTTGAATGCTCTCTGCAACACCAAGCTGTCTCAAATGTCCTTTGGAAAGTTTTTCTCAAGCACACACCTCTGTCCTGCCTATCAGTCACTGTTTGACCAAGAAAACTGCTTCAAATTCTTTGTGAAATATTCTCCCAACACCAACCTTTTTCTCCTTACAAATAACTGTTTTGTCTCTTTTTATGCCAATCAACAAATAGTTATCAAAATAACAAGCACACAGTCCAATTGTTACTATTTTTGGGTAAGGTCACAAGGATCCTTTGTGTTTTGGTATAAACAAGACAGCCTTGTAAAAAACAAAACACCCCTCCCAATCAAAAACACTCTTCTTGTATTTCACGGTTTCACATGCACAGGTAGACAAGAACACTTTCAAAATGATTTAAAATCTTTTCATAACACACTCTGTTTCATGGAAAAAAGGAGGAAGCACTAGTTTTGCTTTTTACGCTACAAAGAGGTCACTTTTTGAAGTGATAAAGCATTCATACATGATCATTGTTGTTAAATTAGGCTCACTGTTACACCTTGAGATTTCAAACAGAATCTGATTTTGTTTCCCTGTGGGTTATCACTGTTTCTCAAAGGTAGTAAGGGTCCTTTAATATGGTTAAAACATTCACCCAACACTGTAAAAATGTGTAACAACCACAGCAACAAAGAAACTTTGAGTTCGTTTCACCAATACTGCCCTCTAACCACTGTGTTTTTCCTTGTAATTAGTGTTATGGCTTATCACTGTTTTTTAGGGCAGTTTTAGGCCTTTTGAAACTAATGCAAACACATCACCTTCACTATACTAATATTGGGCAATCACAGCAACAACAACCTTGGATTTTTACCAAAACAACAAACCCTCCTTATCACTGACTTATCTCACAGTTTTTATATGATGAAATGGTTTCTTTTGAACCCTACTTCTTTCTCATGGAGAAACAGAGCAAACACCCTTTCACCTTTTAAATGAGCCAAGAGGAGAAGTGGAATACCTTGAAAAAATGGTTAGGAACCTTGCTTGATCGATTGGGCAGCTTCAGAGCTTCTTTGAAGGTGAAAACGGCACTTTACTCGGATGGGAGCGCCCGTTGTGAGGAGTAGTCGGTGATCGGGTGGTTGTGGCCGGCGCTACAGGCATGCCGTGCAGTAGTGTAATGCCTTTATAATTTTTCGCCTGAACGCACCGCGTGCTCTTCCAGGTGCGTCGTGCAGTCTTAAACCTCCAAAAATCTGCAATTTCGCTTGAAATTTCCTTTTTTCAGTCAGAGAGAAGCTAGAGGGATGTGTTGCTCGCGTTTTTTAATTGCCCATAGGCCTTGCAACGGTCTCTAACTCCCTTTTGAAGGCAAAAAGGTCAATTGGATTTGAAATGATTTATGAGGGTTTTGAAGCTTTTATGAAAGAGCTCTCAGTTGAAAAACAAAACATGAAGCATTGTTTTGTCATTTCACCATTTTTAAAACCTATAAAGACTCTTTTTACACTAATCCTTTGACAAGATGCTGAGTTTGAATTTTGAAAAGGTAACATAGTGATGGTTTTTGTTTAAGTAAAAAGGCCTTTTTCAAGAACTGCAAATCTCCTCTACTGCCTTTTCATTGTTCTTCATTAAAGAAGAATATCTGCCACTGCTGACCTTTTTAATGACCTTTTTAAAGGAAAACTCTGCTAAAAAAAAAATACCAATGATTTGTGAAGCATCTTTTTCCATTCTTGCAAGGAGATAACTCATCATTTTAAAACTTAATTTGACAGTTTTTGCTCCTGATTTTTTGAAGGTGATCATGCCCACTATGAAGTTGATTGAACTGGCAGTTGTTGCTTTGAGCCTTTCTTTTGACTGTGGGTGAAGAACTTCATTTGTACACTCCAGATCTTACCCATACCTATTAATCAAGGAAAAAGGCCTCTAAAGACCCTTGGGACTTCACATATCCATAAAGGGGCTTTTGACTATGATAGTGGCATGTACTATCTGTTTTGAGTGTTGTCCGTGATTTGAAAGCACTTGTCATATCCTTTTTCACACCTCATGTCTCTGTGTTGTTCATTTGCAAAGTCCCCTTGAGAAAACAAAGCTTAGGTTACCTCCTTGTCACTTTTGATAAGTTTTGAAAAATATCTTCATGAACAGGAAGAGCAAAACCTTTTTGAATATCAACATCACTCTTGGGCCTCTGTTAGACTCAACTAATTTCAACTACTTTCAACTCTATTTTTTAAAGGAACAATGACTAGATGTCATGCCTATTTATCAAGGAGAGGGATCTTTGGAAACCCTTAATGAAATTACATACCTCAGCAAGGTTTGTTCATTTTGGCTCCAGACTGCTTTTGAAAGAAATCTCTGATAGAAGATAAGTCAGCCTCTCTGATTATTATAGTACCCCTGCTTTCTTTGTTTTTAACACCATTTCTATGTTCAAAAGCTTTCAATTTTCTCCTGCTGCTCTTAAAATTTTCCTTTCAGTCATTGAAAACCCTAAAATCAAACTTTGTCTCTGGCCCTCTTCTTATTAGATGAAGGAGGCCATTATCACAGTGCCAAACCCTCTGCTTGTAAAATGAAGGAGGTTTTCTCAGTCTTCAACCCTTTGCTTGTGTATGGAGGAGGTTTTCTCAGTGATGCCATTTCATCAGCTTTTAAGCAGTGCTATCTTTCCTTTACTGCCTATTCATGCTTGAGAAAATGAAGATGACAAACTGACAATAAGTCATGATGGGAATTTCTCTGAGACATGTAATTTTTCTTTCCAAATAGCTTTGCGCCTCTTTAGACATCACAAGCGATTTGGCTAGTATCTGCAAAGCATTTCTTGTCATTTATAATTCACTAACCTTTGACTGTGATTGCAGGAGCTTAATGAAATAACTCTTTGTCCTGCAGCTACATCCCAGGCTCAAAACCACATGAGAAGTAGTTGTCTTCTCATGTTGATTTAAATATTGTCTTCTGGAATACTGGTACACTTCTTCTCTTGAAAGATCCATTGAAACACTGTAAAACTACCTAATATCAGTTTGACCTATGGCATATGCATTTTTGAGACTTCAAGGCTTGTTAGTGGCACAACTTAAGGGTGTAACCAAACTTTATTTGCAGAATAGGAAGGTTCGTTAGGACTGGTGGATAGTAGATAGAGGTTCTTTGGCTTTAGGATAGTTTTGCAAGGGAGAAATGCCTAAAGCGCCACTACCTAACTTAAGGGAGACTTCTTGGACAGATTTGGATTGTTTTCTTTGGAGCTGATGGACAAGCTAGTATGGATGAGGCTAGATAGGGCTTGACAATGAGGTTTTATCTCGTCATGGGCTGATTGAAAAGGCAGGAGGGAAAAAAAATTTATGGCTGTTTTCCAGCTGGCAAATTTGACAATTTTTTAGATCAGCTGCTAGAAAACTTGGCTGTAACAACTAGTCATCACCAACAGGTGAAAAATACTGATGACTAACAAGAGTGACCATGTACCATTATGAATACCTCCCTAGTTAAGAGGGAGTTTTGAAAAATGTAACTAGGTTTGGTCTTCATAATTACTTGTAATTATGAATTTGTGTAATGAAGAAGATGTTTTTAAGGGTTTTTCATCTTGTCATAAATTTATAATTAAGAGTCATGTATATGAAGTGTTGTTACACTTGTAAAAGACAAGTTATTGATGTAAAAATTATGCCTCAATACCATGTCAAATTTTTCTTTAAAGTCAGCTAAAATGTGATGGATATACCCTTTAACAAGTTCGCCTAGAAGATGCTAGAAGATCTCCCTGAACAAGTCGGCTCACCATCAAATTTTCATGGCGTCCTAGAAGAGGGATACAGTCCCTATATAAATGAGGGACTGTGGCCTCATTTGGACATCAAAAATTCGTTCATGTTATGGGCTTGCAGTGTGAAGAAGACCGTATTTTTGGGTGGGTAAGAGGGAGGCAATTCAGCGATGAAGGACCACAATATAGCGCAGTAAAAATTTCTCTATGTTTTGAGTACATAACTACCTCGCATCTTTTTGGTCACTTCAGGAAGGCCGAAGAGATAGGATTGTAATCAAGTATGTAAAATAGTGCATAGAAGGAAGTCAAGTCATCAAGGATAAGATGAGTTGCAAGGTGTGCAAGTGATCTCAGTCTTGGGCTAATATACTTCGGATATCTCTGAAAGAAGGAAGTACACATTGTAAAGACAAAGATACTATAGCATGATAAGGGATCTCGATCTAGGGTATCTTGGGTATAATAAGAAGACCAAGGAAGAGTGTGTTTGAGGCTGAACTCAGACTATAGAAGAATCAAAGAGAAGCACATCAATTAGGGTTGCTAAAATAGGGACCGAATTTCCTTGGTGTTGATGTAGTATAATGCAGAAAAGGATGTCAACATAAGGAGCCTAGAAATAGCAATGACAAGGTCTTGGAGGCATACTAATGTCTGTTGGACATTGGTTTCAATGCTCCTCGTGTGTTTCAAGACATGGAATAACCGCCTCTCATGGATGCTAACTCTGGCGATTGTAGCAGAGACTAACTCCTGCGGGTTTTGGTCTAACGACAATCATGATTCCAACAAGTGTTATCAGAGCGACAGGTCTCGATTTTGAAACTCACCTGACTTGCGTTGGGGGGGGAGATTGTTGGACATTGGGTTCAATGCTACCCATGTGTTTCGCGACATGGAATAACCACTCTCATGGATCCTAACTCTGGAAATTGTAGCGGAGACTAACGCATGTGAGTTTTGGTCTAACGGCAATCATGATTCCAACAGTGTTAAGGGTTTGTGTCATGGTTATGGTGCTCATCAATTGAAGATCTATAAGGAGAATTACTTCCAGGGTTTCCTCTGCAAGAGGGAGAGGTTATGGCCCTGGATTTCTGGCCTACATACTTATCTCTCTTGTGCATTTGATAATTGACTTGATGAAGAATGTAATAATATAAAGATGATAAGATCTAAGTAAAAAGGAGCATAACAAGTATAACACAAGAAGTTATCAAGTAAGAGAATTTATTTAAACACTGCTCGTCTAAATTCCCAACATTTTCATGGGTTCCATGGCCGCTGACATGATTACATCAACATGATGTCATCATATCACATGGCATCCCGTGACAGGTGTTATTTTTCACACATTTTTGTCCGTTTGATTAAATGAAAACCATCATTTGGACCTGTCAAATGAAAATCCTTGGAGGTTTCACATCATCCTGTTGATGTCACCTCATCCAACTGAATTTTGCAATTTTGTAGCTTGTTGTACAAGGGGAAGCATCACTTTTGAGTTATCCAACCACTAGCTTCCACATGTCACTACAATAAAGGCTAGTGACTTCGGTTAAACATCGAGCAAGTTATTTTTCCATATTCCTTTCAAATTCTTCAGCCAAACATTGTATTTGTCTTATCTGAGAAGGATGCTCAACCTTTAACATATTAAACTTTATGCAATTTTAGACATAATCTACCATTGACTTAACCACTAAAACATGGATCTTCCCAGAAGATGGGCATTATTCAATGATTTGGTGTTAGTTGGTTTTTCCCTATAGTTTAGGCCCTTAACTAAATCTAATTTTCAAATGGCCATAACTTCTCATTTTGGAGGAGTGTTTCATAGTGTGATATACCTTTTTCATAGTGTGATATACCATTATAAAGGTCTTAATGAGGTATATCCAATCATGTTATTTATAAACTAATTAGAGCATCATAACCTCGTGAAAAAAAGTAAATAAAATTTACACCTATTTTTACTTCATATGATGAGGATATGCAAGATATCTAACTATCATGCCACTTATTTTGACTCATAAATGATACTATCACTTCCTTAGGAAACCCCTTTGACATCAATGAGACTTGTTTTCATAAATGACAACACAATGTGTAACAATCTCCCCCTTTGTAATTGATGGAAATGTCATTATATGTTGATGGTCATTGATGGAAATAGGCCAAGTTCTCCTTAACATGAACCAAAATCCCCTTGACATAATGCGAAAGACTCCCCCTGTCTAACTAAAACTACTCCTCTCATGTCTGCATTTTTTCCTTCAATATTCCTGCTCAATGTTTGTTAGTGTCTCTTGTTCAAATTCTATCAAATTCTACATCAATGTTTTCATTCTCTTCCCCTTTGAAATCAATGGAAAAGTGACATGGTTTTCTACCAATGCTTCCATAAATGTGCGTAGACTTGTCCTATGATAAGTGGAGTCTCCATGTGATCATCTTTATTTGTCTATAAATTCATGCCATGTATGACAATGTATGCATTCTCTAATTTATTCTAAACCTCCCTGTACATCTTATGGAATCTCCCCTCAATATCATGCTACCAGAACTTCCAAAATTGTTCTTATACTTTCTTGTGGACCTAGCAAAATATCCTCCTAATACCATGCTTCCTTTATCTTTAAGTTCCTACCAATACTCATCAATTTTCCATGAACTTTCGTATGGATTGTTAGGTCCCTATATTACTAGTATAGTCCCTTACTATTGTTAGTGTAACCCCCTTATTGTTATTATTGTACCCCTGGAACCCCTATATTGTTATTATTGTGCCCTTAAATTATTATTTTTAGGTTGGCTAGGATTACATTGTGGCCCCACTAGGATTACATTGTGGCCCCATGGACACCTATATATAGAAAGGAGGTTTTGTAATTTGAATCATCCAAGAATTGTTCATTTATGTAATGTATTGGAGGCTTCCCCCTTGAAGTGGCTTATTTCTAAGGCGTTGATATCTCTTTTCTTCTATTTTTGGAGCTGGTTTCACAACATTTGGTATCAGAGCTTTGGATTCTATGGTTTCGCTGCTCCAAATAGGTCATCATGGAAGTTTCGCTATAAATTTTTTTCTACGAAGGTTCAGAAGCTGAAATTTTTAGGGTGCAAAGCTGAAATCCTGAGAAACATTATCGCAAAATTTCAGATCTTCGTTCGCAATATTTTTGGAGATATGATCTGTGGAAAGTAGGGCTTTTTGCAGGCTCCTGAATTTCACTTAAACAGGTCATCGCAGACTTTTTGCTATAACTTTTTTTATACGAAGGTTCAAAAGTTGAAATTTTTAGAGCATGAAGCCAAGATCCTAAGGAAAATTGTCACAAAATTTCAGAGCTTGGTTCGCAATATTTGCAGAGATATGATATGTGGAAGTTAGGTATTTTCAAGGCTCCCTAATTTCATATCAAAGAGGTGATCGTGGGAAAATATTCATAACTCTCTCTCTGAGCATCGGATTGGAATTTTGTAAAAACAACTGGAAGTAAATGGATTGTAGTTTCCTATCTATAAATTTCAGAGCCAAAGGAGCAAACAATGACACGTGGCAAGTCGTACAAGTTCGCTCTACTGAACCAGTCCATATTTAGGTCATTGTGGGACATTCGACATAACTATGTCTTGAAGAATCCAAATCAAGTCAGACCTGTGGAATTTGAAAGAAGCTTCAGAGGACTAATATAGGACCAAATTTCATATATTTATGATCTGCAATTATAGATATAATTCAATTTCAATATAGATCTCTGCAAAAGCAAGTAAAAGGTGTGTATGTTTTTTCCCGAATTGCATAAGTATTGTTTGAAGAATCAAGTTGAATTGATTCCAAGGGCATATTGTAGAATAGATATCAGTATTGGTTTCTAAAATGGCCCCTAAAAAGAATTAAATGCCCACTAAGCCTTTAGAAGTCTCTACTATGACTCATGAAGACGAAGAATGGCAACATGATATATCAAGATTACAAGAGCAAGTGCAACAAATTTCTCTCTCGCAAAGAGCAACAAAAAATGACATGGAAGTTTTGAAGAAAGGTGTGGAAAGTAATATGGATGGTTTGAAGAAATTCGTGGAATCTAACATATATGGCATGGAAGCTGGCATGGAATCTAAGATGGATGACATGCAGGAAGCTAAGATCGATAAAAAAATAGAAAACATGAAGAATGATTTAAAAGCAGACATGGAAGGTTTGACAAAGTTGATACAGGAAATGTTTCCTAATGGTGGAAATATAGTAGAGTAAACTCATGATGAGAACAAAATAAACGTTAATCATGATTTCATAAAATCTAATGTTGGCAAGAAGAACCACCATATTCCAAAAATGGATATGAGTAAGTTTGATGGAAAGGATCTTGTAACATGGATACTATAGATAGAGAAATATTTTGATCTCCATAATGTGAAAAACACACAAAAGGTATACAGTGCAACTTTACATTTAGAAAAAAATACATTTGTATGGTATCGATGGCTTTTCTCCCGTAAAAAAAATTTCACTTGGTCAATTTTTACAGAGGAAATGATAGCACATTATGAGGATACAAAGAGCAACACCTTCTTTAGCCAATTGATAAATCTCAAACAAAAGGGTTTAGTGGGGGAGCACATTGAGGACTTCCAAAAATTGAATATAAGGGCAACTGATATTCCAGAGGAACACAGGATTGATCTCTTCATAGGTACTTTAAAGGATAACATCCAACATGAAGTTCGTGTTTTGGAACCTGATTCATTGGAGAAGGCATTCAGGTTGGCAAGAAAAATTGAATATAAAATTATGGCGACAAGGAAGCCTACCACTCACTTCTATAAAGAAGGAAGTGTTGCTACGCCTAGATTTCCACAACCTATAAGGTTGACACCACAACAATTGGAAGAAAAAAAGAGCAAAAGGGCTTTGCTACAGTTGTGATAGAAAATACACTAAAGGTCATAAGTGTGCTGAGAATAAATTATTTTACATATATTGTGAAGAGGAAGAAGAAAATGAACAAGAAGAGGATATACACTAGGAACCAGCCCTAGAAGAGGAAGAAATGAGTCCGACCATATCGTGTAATGCACTGGCAGGAATTACCACTCCTCAAACTCTCAAGATAAAAGGACATATCAAGAAGAAAAAGGTAATAGTGTTGATTGATTCAGGTAGCACCCATAATTTTATTCATTGTAAGGTAGCCAAGGAATTAAATTGTTTCCTATACCCAGCACCAAAATGCCAAGTGATGGTTGCAAATGGAGGAACTATAAATTGCTCTGGGAAATGCCATAATATCAAGCTAACCATGGGGGAATATGTATTGACTAGTCCAATGCTTTCCATTCCTATGGGAGGTGTTAATGTTGTACTAGGAGTACAATGGTTACAATCTTTGGGGACGGTAGCTTTTAATTTTCAAGAACTTTTCTTGAAATTTTTTTCAGAAGGAAAGGAAGTCAAATTATGGGGTATTGCAGGGAAGCCGGGAAAGATAATAAGCTCTAATGTCATGAAAAAGCTTCTAAATAAAGAACAAAGAGGCATAATTGCACAATTATGCTCACTAGAAGTTCCAACATCAAAATCATCTATTTCTGCAGATCTCCAAAAAGTCTTGGACAATCATTCCAAGATGTTTGAAACTCCCAAAGGACTCCCACCTATTCGTGATCATGATCATGCTATTCATTTGATTCCAGGAAGTGTTCCTCCAAAAATCAGGCCTTATAGATATCCTTATGTACAAAAGAGAAAAATTGAACATATGATTGCAGAAATGTTAGAGGCGGGTATAATTCAACCTAGTCAAACTTCTTTCTCTGCTCCTGTAGTATTGGTACACAAGAAGGATGGCACATGGCACATGTGTCCGGATTATAGGGAGCTCAATAAGCTCACCATTAAAGATAAATTTCCCATTCCTGTGATTGATGAAATATTGGATGAATTACATGGAGCAATTTATTTTACCAAGTTGGATCTTCGTTCAGGATATCATCAAATTAGAATGAAGACTGAAGATATTCCGAAAATAGAATTTCGAGCTCATGAGGGTCATTATGAATTTTTGGTCATGCCTTTTGGCCTTACCAATGCACCTTCTACATTTCAAGGGTTGATGAATTCCATTTTCAAACCCTTCCTTAGAAAATTTGTGCTAGTATTTTTTGATGATATACTAATCTACAACAGGTCTTGGAAGGATCATGTTCAACATGTTGACAGGGTGCTCAAACTATTTCAGGAGAAACAATTATATGAAAAAACATACAAATGTTTCTTTGGAGTACAAGAGGTGGAATATCTGGGTCATATTGTATCTCACGAGGGTGTTAAGGTAGACCCTGTTGTGTAACCAGCTCCAAAAATAGAAGAAAAGAGATATCAATGTCTTAGAAATGAGCCACTTCGAGGGGGAAACCTCCAATACATTACATAAATGAACAATTCTTGGATGATACAATTTACAAAACCTCCTTTCTATATATAGGAGTCCATGGGGCCATAATGTAATCCTAGTGGGCCACAATGTAATCCTAGGCGACCTAACAATAATAATTTAAGGGCACAATAATAACAAAATGGGGGTTACAAGGGTACAATAATAACAATAAGGGGGTTACACTAACAACAATAAGGGACTATACTAGTAATATAGGGCCCTAACATGCCCCTCTCCTTCAAAAAAGTGTTGTCCTCAACGCTTGAGTAGCTCTGGGTGCTTCTGTATAAAATTCTCATCCTCCCATGTAGAATCTTCAGTGGGTAAGTTCTTCCACTTGATGAGATACTCTGAAATTGATCGATTTAGTAGCTGTCGAGTTCTTGTTTCCATGACTGCTTTAGGTTCCAATATGATTTTTCCTTCCTCATCAAGTTCTGGAAATATTGTTTGAACTGGAAGATTTTCACCTATAACCTTCTTTAAGCATGAAACATGGAAAACTGGATGTACTCGCGAAGAAGCGGGAAGCTCCAATTTGTATGCCATAGTACCAATCTTTTGCAACACCTTGTAAGGACCATAGTACTTTGGCGATAATTTATTATCCTTCTTTGCTTGCTTGAGGGACATTTGTTTGTATGGTTGTAGCGGTAAAAATACCCAATCTCCTACATCAAAACTTCTCTCGCTACGATGTTGATCTGCCTGTTGTTTCATTCGATTTTGTGCCAAATTCAGGTTATCCTTTAAGATTTGGAGAACTTCTTGCTGATGCTCGATGTGATCTTCCACTGCTTGAACCTTCGAATTTTCCCTTAAAGATGATGTGATAGATGGTGGATGATATCCATAAAGTGCCATAAATGGGGTCATTTTTGCTGCAGTATGGAAGGAAGTGTTATACCACCATTCAGCGAGAGGTAACCACTTGACCCATTATGTTTGTTTATCAGATACAAAACAACGAAGATATCCTTCCAAACATTTATTTACTATCTCAGTTTGACCATCAGATTGAGGATGATAAGATGAGCTATGATCTAATTGAGTACCCAAACAAGAAAATAACTCCGTCCAAAAATTTCCAGTAAAAATGGGATCTCTGTCGCTCACAATAACCCTTGGGCTTCCATGTAGCTTTTGAATTCTGTCCATAAATGTAGTAGCAACTGTACTTGCTTTAAATGGATGAGATAATGCACAAAGTGTGCATACTTGGTAAGTCTATCAACTACCACCATGATGACATTCTTTCCTTCGGACTTAGGTAAACCTGTGATAAAATCCATTGAAATCTCATCCCAACGTTGACTTGGAATGGATAAAGGTTGTAGAAGTCCCGGGGTCTTAATTGTCTCAACTTTATTCTGCTGGAAAACCAAACATTCCGCCACAAACTTTTGAATATCAGATTTAAGGCCATCCCAAAAAAATTCTTTCTTCACCCTGTGGTAAGTTTTTAAAAATCCTGAGTGTCCTCCTAAAGGAGAACTGTGCAATTCTAGAAGAATATTTTGTTTTAGTTGGGAATTCTTACAAAGATATAAGCAATCTTTGTACCATAAGGAATCATTTTTCCAAATAAATGTATTAGATGTATTAGGATCTTGCTGAAACTTTTGAATGAGTGCCCATACATCTTTGTCCTTCTTCCATTCATCTCTTGCTTCGGTTATCCAATCTGGTTGGATAATAGAAATGGCACAAAGCAATGCTTCCACCTCTTCATTCTTTCTTGAGAGTGCATCTGCAACAACATTTAGCTTTCCTTTTTTGTAGATTATTTCAAAGTCATAACCCAACATCTTTGTGACCCATTTTTGCTGCTCTTCTGAAGATAGTCTTTGTTCCAAAAGGTGTTTAGGACTATCATGATCAGTTTTTACCTTGAAGTGTCTTCCCATTGGGTAAGTTCACCATTTCTTTAGTGCATGCAGTATTGCTAACATTTCCTTCTCATAAATAGGTTTACGTAAATACTTTCCTTTGATTGGACGAATTTCGAAAGAAATGGGTCTTCCTTCCTACATTAAAACCACACCAATTCCATTTCCTGAGGCATCACATTCCACAATAAATGTTTTTGTGAAGTCTGGCGTAGCTAAGACCGGTGCTAGGCACATTGCCTCTTTAAGATGTTCAAAGGCCTTAGTTGCTTCGGGAGTCCATGAAAATGCATCTTTCTTCAATAATGTTGTTAGAGGTGCTGCTATTCTCCCATAATTCTTAACAAAGTTGCGATAATACCCTGTTAACCCGAGAAATCCTCGCAACTCCTTTATGGTTGTGGGGACTTTCCATTCCTTAATGGCTTTAATTTTGTTAGGGTCTACTTTAACACCCTCGTGAGATACAATATGACCCAGATATTTCACCTCTTGTACTCCAAAGAAACATTTGGATGTTTTTGCATATAATTGTTTCTCCTGCAATAGTTTGAGCACCCTGTCAACATGTTCAACATGATCCTTCCAAGACCTGCTATAGATTAGTATATCATCAAAAAATACCGGCACAAATTTTCTAAGGAAGGGTTTGAAAATGGAATTCATCAACCCTTGAAATGTAGAAGGTGCATTGGTAAGGCCAAAAGGCATGACCAAAAATTCATAATGACCCTCATGAGTTAGAAATGCTATTTTTGGAATATCTTCAGTCTTCATTCTAATTTGATGATATCCTGAACGAAGATCCAACTTGGTAAAATAAATTGCTCCATGTAATTCATCCAATAATTCATCAATCACAGGAATGGGAAATTTATCTTTAATGGTGAGCTTATTGAGCTCCCTATAATCCGGACACATGCGCCATGATCCATCCTTCTTGTGTACCAATACTAAAGGAGCAAAGAAAGAACTTTGACTAGGTTGAATTATACCCGCCTCTAACATTTCTTCAATCATACGTTCAATTTCGCTCTTTTGGACATAAGGATATCTATAAGGCCTGATGTTTGGAGGAACACTTCCTGGAATCAAATGAATAGCATTATCATGATCACGAATAGGTGGGAGTCCTTTGGGAGTTTCAAACACCTTGGAATGATTGTCCAAGACTTGTTGGAGATCTGCAGAAATAGATGATTTTGATGTTGGAACTTCTAGTGAGCATAATTGTGCAATTAAACCTCATTGTTATTTCTTTAGAAGCTTTGTCATGACATTAGAGCTTATTATCTTTCTGGGCTTCCCTGCAATACCCCGTAATTCGACTTCCTTTCCTTCTGAAAAAAAATTCAAGAAAAGTTCTTGAAAATTAAAATCTATCGTCCCCAAAGATTGTAACCATTGTACTCCTTGTACAACATCAGGACCTCCCATATGAATGGAAACCATTAGACTATTCAATACATATTCCCCCATGGTTAGCTTGATATTATGGCATTTTCCAGAGCAGTTTATAGTTCCTCCATTTGCCACCATCACTTGACATTTTGGTGCTGGGTATAGGAAACAATTTAATTCCTTGGCTACCCTACAATGAATAAAATTATGGGTGCTACCTGAATCAATCAACACTATTACCTTTTTCTTCTTGATATGTCCTTCTATATTGAGAGTTTGAGGAGTGGTAATTCCTGCCAGTGCATTACACGATATGGTCGGATTCATTTCTTCCACTTCTAGGGTTGGTTCCTGGTGTATATCCTCTTCTTGTTCATTTTCTTCTTCCTCTTCACAATCTATGTAAAATAATTTCTTTTCAGCACACTTATGACCTTTAGTGTATTTTCTATCACAACTATAGCAAAGCCCTTTTTCTCTTTTTTCTTCCAATTGTTGTGGTGTCAACCTTGTAGGTTGTGGAAATCTAGGCGTAGGAACACTTCCTTCTTTATAGAAGTGAGTGGTAGGCTTCCTTGTCGCCATAATTTTACATTCAATTTTTCTTGCCAACCTGAATGCCTTCTCCAATGTATCAGGTTCCAAAACGCGAACTTCATGTTGGATGTTATCCTTTAAAGTGCCTATGAAGAGACCAATCATGTGTTCCTCTGGAATATCAGTTGCCCTTATATTCAATTTTTGGAAGTCTTCATTGTGCTCCCCCACTAAACCCTTTTGTTTGAGATTTATCAATTGGCTAAAGAAGGTGTTGCTCTTTGTATCCTCATAATGTGCTATCATTTCCTCCGTAAAAATTGACCAAGTGACAATTTTTTTACAGGAGAAAAGCCATCGATACCATACAAATGCATTTTGTTCTAAATGTAAAGTTGCAATGCATGTCTTTTGTGTGTTTTGCACATTATGAAGATCAAAATATTGCTCCATCTGTAGTATCCATGTTACAGGATCCTTTCCATCAAACTTCCTCATATTCATTTTTTGAATATGGTGGTTCTTCCTGCCAACATTAGAGTTTATGAAATCACGATTAACATTTATTTTGTTCTCATCGTGAGTTTCCTCTACTATCTTTTCACCATTAGGAAACATTTCTTGTATCAAATTTGTCAGACCTTCTATGTCTGCTTTTAGATCATTCTTCATGTTTTCCATTTTAGATTCCATGTCAGCTTCCATGTCATCTATCTTAGATTCCACGTCTTTCTTCAAACCATCCATATTATTCTTCACACCATCCATATTTTCTTCCACGCCTTTCTTCAAAACTTCCATTTCATTTTTGGCTGCTCTTTGCGAGATCGAAATTTGGTGCACTTTCTCTTGTAATTTTGATAGATCATGTTGAAATTCTTCATCTTCATGAGTCATAGTAGAGCCTTCTTAAGGCTTAATGGGTGTTGAATTATTTTTACGGGGAATTTTTTAGAACCTGATACTGATATCTATTCTACAATATGCCCTTGGAATCAATTCAAATTGATTTTTCAAACAAGACTTATGCAATTCGGAAAAAAAATACACACCTTTTTCTTGATTTTTAGGAGCTCGATATTAAAATTTTATTATCTCTGTGATTGCGGCTCTTTAATATCTGAAATTGAGCACTGAAGTAGCCCTATGAATTCTCTTTTGAATGCCACAGGTCTGACCTGATTTGGATTCTCCAAGACAAAGTTATGTCCAATATCCCACAATAACCTAATTATGGACTGGTTCAGTAGAGTGAACTTGTATGAATTTCCACGTGTCACTGTTTTATTATTCGCCTCTGAAATTGATAGCCAAGAAACTAAAGTCCTTTTACTTGCGACCACTTTTTACGGCACTCCAATCTGATTCTCATAGAGAGAGTTATTGAACTTTTCCCACGATCACCTCTTTGAGATGAAATTTGGGAGCCTGAAAAAGCACCACCTTCCACAGATCATATCTCCAAAAATATTGCGAATCGAGATATGAAAGTTTTCGATGAGTTTCCTTTGGATTTCAGCTTCGCACCCTAAAAATTTCAGATTTTGAACCTTCGTAGAAAAACATTTATAGCGAAACTTCCACGATGACCTGTTTAGGAGCCTGAAAAAATACCTAACTTCCACAAATCATATCTCCGAAAATGTTGCGAACCAAGCTCTAAAATTTTTAGACAATCTTCCTCATGATTTTGGATTCTCACCCTAAAAATTTCAGCTTCTGAAACTTTGTAGAAAAAACGTTATAGCGAAAATTCCATGATGACCTGTTTGGAGCAGTGAAACCCTAGAATCCAAAGCTCTGATACCAAATGTTGTGTAACCAGCTCCAAAAATAGAAGAAAAGAGATATCAACGCCTTAGAAATGAGCCACTTCGAGGGGGAAACCTCCAATACATTACATAAATGAACAATTCTTCAATGATACAATTTACAAAACCTCCTTTCTATATATAGGAGTCCATGTGGCCATAATGTAATCCTAGTGGGCCACAATGTAACCCTAGCCAACCTAACAATAATAATTTAAGGGCACAATAATAACAAAATGGGGGTTAAAAGGGTACAATAATAACAATAAAGGGGTTACACTAATAAAAATAAGGGACTATACTGGTAATATAGGGACCTAACAGACCCTAACAAAATTAAAGCCATTAAGGAATGGAAAGTCCCCACAACCATAAAGCAGCTGCGAGGATTTCTCGGGTTAACAGGGTATTATTGTAAGTTTGTTAAGAATTATGGGAGAATAACAGCACCTCTAACAACATTATTGAAGAAAGATTCATTTTCATGGACTCCTGAAGCAATTAAGGCCTTTGAACATCTTAAAGAGGCAATGTGCCTAACACCAGTCTTAGATATGCCAAACTTCACAACAACCTTTATTGTGGAATGTGATGCCTCAAGAAATGGAATTGGTGTTGTTTTAATGCAAGAAAGAAGACCCATTGCTTTTGAAATTCGTCCAATTAAAGGAAAGTATTTACAGAAACTTATTTATGAGAAGGAAATGTTAGCAATATTGCATGCACTAAAGAAATGGTGAACTTACCTAATGGGAAGACACTTCAAGGTAAAAACTGATCATGATAGTCTTAAACACTTTTTGGAACAAAGAATATCTTCATAAGAGCAGCAAAAATGGGTCACAAAGATGTTGGGTTATGACTTTGAAATAATCTACAAAAAAGGGTAGCTAAATTTTGTTGCATATGCTCTCTCAAGAAAGAATGAAGAGGTGGAAGCATTGCTTTGTGCCATTTCTATTATCCAACCAGATTGGATAACCGAAGCAAGAGATGAATGGAAGAAGGACGAAGAAGTGTGGACACTTATTCAAAAGTTGCAGCAAGATCCTAGTACATCTGATACATTTAGTTGGAAAAATGATTCCTTATGGTACAAAGATCGCTTCTATATTTGTAATAATTCCCAACTAAAACAAAATATTCTTTTGGAATTTCACACTTCTCCTTTATGAGGACACTCGGGATTTTTAAAAACTTACCATAGGGTGAAGAAAGAATTTTTTTGGGATAGAGTTAAATCTAATATTCAAAATTTTGTGGCGGAATGTTTGTTTTTCCAACAGAATAAAGTTGAGACAATTAAGACCCCGGGTCTTCTACAACCTTTATCCATTCCAAGTCAACATTGGGAGGAGATTTCAATGGATTTTATCACAGGTTTACCTAAGTCCGAAGGCAAGAGTGTCATCATGGTGGTAGTTGATAGACTTACCAAGTATGCACACTTTTGTGCATTATCTCATCCATTTAAAGCAAGTATAGTTGCTACTACATTTATGGACACAATTCAAAAGCTGCATGGAAACCCAAGGTTTATTGTGAGCGACAGAGATCCCATTTTTACTGGAAATTTTTGGACAAAGTTATTTTCTTTTTTGGGTACTCAATTAGCTCATAGCTCATCTTATCATCCTCAATCTGATGGTCAAACTAAGATAGTAAATAAATGTTTGGAAGAATATCTTCGTTGTTTTGTATCTGATAAACAAACATAATGGGTCAAGTGGTTACCTCTCGCAAAATGGTGGTATAACACTTCCTTCCATATTGCAGCAAAAATGACCCCATTTATGGCACTTCATGGTTATCATCCACCATCCATCACATCATCTTTAATAGAAACTTCAAAGGTTCAAGCAGTGGAATATCACATCAGGCATCAATAAGAAGTTCTCCAACTCTTAAAGGATAACCTGAATTTGGCACAAAATCGAATGAAACAACAGGCAGATCAACATCGCAGTGAAAGAAGTTTTGATGTAGGAGACTGGGTATTTTTATGGCTACAACCATATAAAAAATTGTCCCTCAAGCAAGCTAAGAAGGATAATAAATTATCACCAAAGTACTATGGTCCTTACAAGGTATTGCAAAAGATTGGTACTATGGCATGGAGCTTCCTACTTCTTTAAGTTCCTACCAATACTCATCAATTTTCCATGAAATTTCTTATGGATATGATAGAGTCTTCCCCTTAGATCATGCTACCAATGCTTCTTCAATTGTTCATGTACTTTCTTGTGGGCCTAAAAAAATATCCCCTTGAAACCATACATCCTTTTTTGTTCTCCAATTATGCCTCACCTATCGTGTGGACCTGATAATGTTTTTTGTGACTATACACCATTATGCTAATATATATCTTCCTTATGTCCTTACTCTTTTTTAAATTTTTGGTATCATTAAAAATTCATACTTGCTAGTGAAAATGGAATAGGCTCCTTGTCATTGTTCATGTGCTACCCTCATATCAAAGTGGTAATTTTTCCTGCATAAAATTTGCTTCTTCAATTTTTGATTCAATGAGATGTGATCTTGAAGAAGCCTCCACTAAAGGATTATATCTGCAGTATCAAATCTAAATTTTGTTCTTCCTATCTCATCCTCCATATTACAAAGTTAATTCTTGTATTAATAATAATTCCCTCTCTCTTGTGCCATCTCGAATTGAGTCTATAGTCATGTGTAGTGCGTCCTTCACTTGACATATGTAACACACAATATTGGGCTTCAACACTAATGAAAATGACTAATATTTTCTTCTAATGTGGTCCATATGTTGGAAATACTGAGAGGGGGGTGAATCAGTATTTCTTTTCAATTATTAATTTTACCAGTTAGATCAATTATATTTAGAACACAAAATGAACAATGATGGAATAGATACTTTTATTAATTTCTTCTTTACAATAATTAAAGTGAAATAATGATATAGGGCTCCAACCCTAGATGAAGACTCCAATATTCCAGGCTCCAACCTGTATTTTTCCAAGCACCGACTTGGTCTTTTCAAGGCTCCAACCTTGTCAATTTGAGGCACAAACCTCTAGAGCTCCAACCCTATCTCTAATAGAGGCTCCAACCTGGTTTCTTGAGGACTCCAATCCTCTAGGGCACCAACCCTATCTTCTAAGGCACCGACCTTGTCTCTATGAGGCTCCAACCTCCTGATTCATTTTGTCAAGATATATTTGGTTATACTTCACAGCTCCCAATTTCTTCTTCAACGAGCCCTGACAATCTTCAGCTTACTCTTCACTGTATTCTACACATCACGTCATCAATGACAAACGTTTCTTCGTATGAAGGTGTCTCCACTACTCTTCATCGTACCAAAAAAATTTCTCCAAGTTACCTCATGATCTCATCAACGATGCATCCTAATAACAATATCTCCAAGTTCAGTTTCAAAGTGTCTTCACAAGATGCTCCAAGATGTCGTCAAAGTGCTCCAAACAGATCTTCAAAAAAGCGTTCCTTCAAGAGTGCTTCAAGCCCAAAGCCCAATCAAGAAAAGCACAATGTATTTAATTGATCAAAGTATAATATTCAAGTCTTCAATCTATTGTCCCAAGAAATCTTCAAGGGCATCTTCAATAACCCTTGCCCAAGTAAGATATCTCTCCAAAATTCTTTCAAGGAATTGTCTTGAATGTTTCCAAAGTATCTCCACAGTCACCGGACTATCACAGGTCAATAAACTCAGACCCAAGATTCAATATGCCCATGAGAAATGATACTTCACACAAGTTCTAAGTCGCTGCACCTTCACACAAGGTGAAATCACCACAAGGTAATTGTCTGAGCTTTTATGCAATCACAGGTTTGAGGTATTGTCTACAAAACTGAGCAAATATGAGCCTAAACTAGGCCTCTTCCATAACAATGTTCACTGGTCTGAGTTGGTATATAAATCAGAAATCATTTTATAGTATCACATTCAAATGACATTCCATTGTTAACACTTCAAATCTGAGTTCTATGGTAAGTTATGTCACTATTCCGAGCATCCAATAAGGGCGGAAATCCAAGCTTCTAGTATGAGGCTTGTCTGAAATATTCCTAGAACTGGACTGAGTTGTAGCTCTGTTTTATGCCTTAAATTCTGAGTTTCTCAGCTCACTGGTTAGGGCTTCCTGTGCCACTGTAAAAACCCTCAACTCAGCCTTAAAACTATTTTAACGTTTGCACCATCTATGTTCCCTTTTAACCTTGTACTTGGCCTCCTTCTAGACTATTATTACAGACTTTACATGGCTTAAAACTGCCCCAAAATAAGGTTCTTTTCAAAACATCCAAAACGTAGATGCTTAGCACTATTCCTCAATTTTGAAGCCTCCAAAACACAGGTCCAAATTTTCCACAAAGAAATATGCCCAAAACAGAGATATCCCTTGGCCTCCTTGCTGTGTTTTTCCTTCACTCTGAAATATTCATCGAATTCTGTGTTTTTTTCACCAAACTTGATGCCAAGAACAAAGTGTCTAACGTTGTATATATAGTGGTCTTTGCAAGCTAAACCAAAAAGGCACGTCACTTTTTGGAGGCCGACTTGTATCCTTGAGCATAGGTCGGCTCAATGTTAGAGTTAATTTCCTTAACTTAAAAAATCAATATCTCCCAAATTGTTTGGAGTTTTGGGGCAATTAAGGGCTCGTAAGAAAGAGTAAAAAATCCTCTTTCAGATGGTCTAGGTCCCATGCTGAAAGGATGCCTCTAAGATTGCAAAATTTATTTTTCTTTGTGATTATCCTTAAATTTAGGGCAGAAAATATTTGGGATAGAATGAGGAGTCTTTGGGACAGAATGAGGTCATTAGGTAATTAATGTGAGGTCTCCACTTGTTATGTCTTTAATCATCATATGTCATCAAGTGATCTCCAATTATTTCATTGTCCATTTCATCACCATATGTTTCATCATTTGTGCCATCAATGTCACCATGTCATCAAGATAGCGCAGTAATATGTCATTAACCATATGTAGCATGCATCAATTTTTTAGAGTACGGGCTAGATCATCACAAGGAGAGCTTCTTCATCAAGAGTTACTATAAGTATCATTAATAGCTTGACATATTCATAAGGTTAGAGAAACCTTAGCATCTCCATTAATGGCATCCTTAGCACCTAGGGATTGCATGAGGCTCATTGACATCACAAGAATATTTTCCATCTCAGCTAATGCCATATTGACATCAATGACAACCTTGACTAACAATCTCCCCCTTTGTCACTAATGGAAATATTCTTTCCCTTTCAAAATTATCTCCCTCTTTAACATCAATGGCAAACAGGGTGCCTGAGTACTCCCCTTGACAAGCTACTTCTTTTCTTCATGAATAGTAGTTCTTCATAGCTACGTTACTCCCCCTGTCATAGTGCTCTTTCTTTCTAGCAATGTGGTCCATGATATTTTTGCAGTTATTCAAGTGATGAACCAACTCCCCTTGCCTGCATAACTTCCTCTAGCTTCAAGAAAGATTGCTGCCTTGTGATAGGGTGGAAGAAGTAAATATTGGAATCATGTTCTTCAATGGAGCTGCTCCCGTGAGATGATCTATCGAGAAGGATGAATGTCTATGGGTGACTCATCAAATATTTCATAGAGATCAATCACGGATCACTTTTTGTAAGAATACTCAAGAATCACAAACTCCCCTTAACTGTATGCATGGTCTCTTTTTGGCAGGGTGTCACCATCAAATACTCGAAATATCAAGGATGACTTCATCTAGTCAAAAGCATGTGTTGTTGGCTGAAGTGTTCAAGAGACTTCCGAATTCAACTTGCTTCCTTCTCCATAATTGTGTAACTTTCTTCTCTAGCATGGTTCTAGCTTGTGCAGGGGCCCAATTCAAGTTACAATAATGTGCCATATGTCCAATATTATGGCAATTGAATCACTCTACCTTGTTGATGAATAAGAAATCATGACTTCTTCTTGCAAAATTGCTTCTAGGAGATTTACGGGGACCATTGTATTTGTCTTTGTGATATGCCCTACAATATTTTGCCATGTGCCCAAAGTTTGTACAAGAATAGAAATATCCAAGAAATATACCTTGGTACTTGGGAGATGAATATTTCATTGAAGTACTTCTGAAGTCCTTTTGCCTTGGGATTATTTTATGATATTCATTTCCTTTTGTATTCCTGACATCATCTACAAGTCTCCTTGGAGTAGGATTTCTTCCATTGTTGTCTTGACTTTTGCCTTTACTGGAACTGGGAGTATCCTTTCTTCCTGGCTTCCTCACATCCTTGTTGTTTGAAGCATTAGGGATTACATCATTCTTGTTTGAAGATTCACCTACATAACCAAGACCCGATTTATCAAGAGGAGATCTTTGATGACTCAAGATCTCATCTAGGGTTTGGGAGCTCTTTAGGATTTTGTTCAAATGATCAACTTCCTTTTTAAGGATATCAATTTTTTCTTTCATTTTCTTGCATTCTTCTTCCTTCTTTGATAGATCGATCTCCATTTCTTCCTTCATCTTGGTTGCTTCACATGATTGGGCCTTGAGAAGATTGATGTCTAATTTTAGTTTGAAAATTTCTTCATCTGTTTCTTCTAGTTGGCATCTCATGGTGTTTCTCTCCTTTTATGCTTCATCATCTTGTCCTTTTGTGAATGCCAAAGTTTCCATCACCTTCTTGACTCCTTGTGCTTGTTTCCTTGCTTCCTCTAGTTGAGATCTAAGAGAATAGACTTTTTCCTTGTATTTACCAATCTCTGCTTCAAGATTGTTCAAGCTCTTAAGTCTTTTTTCAAGGTGGCTTACCAAATTTTCTTCCCTTTTCTTTGCCTTATCCAATTGATTTTTCATAGATATGACTTCTTCATGATGCTTTCTTTTGTTTTGATGAAATTCCTCTTTAATTTTGGCAAGCTCCTCATCTCTTTCTTGTACTTGAAGCTTGACAAAGTCAACTTCCTTCCTTGTCTTGTATCGGTTACCATCTTGTGCTTTCTTCTTAAGTCCCTCATTTTCCTTTTTCAAACTTTTAATCTCTTCCATGGAAGCCATAATTTTATTCAAGATATCTTATTCAAAGTCTTCTTTATTCTCTTCATCTTCTAGGTCTTCTTTAGCCTTGTTTTCATCTCTCTTATCTTTAGCTTCCTTGATTGATTTTGGACTTCTTTCTTGTTTTCCATCATCCTCTTGACTAGATATCATTGTCAACACTCCTTTTGAGTGAAGATCATGAATTTTGTCCCATATGACTTTTGCTGACGAACATTTTTCAAGATTGGCCTTCACAGAATTTGGTAACCCATTCAAAATTGCCTTCATTTCTCTTGTATTGTACTCCTTGGATTCTTCGTCCATCGTGTCATTATTAATCACTGATTTCCAAACTTCAATTACTTGAGTCTTCAAGAAATTCCTCATTCTTGCCTCCCATATATCAAAATTTCCATTGAACAATGGAGCCTTCGCAAATTGATTGAATTCAATTTCGATGGTTGAGGAAGACACATCCTTAGGATTATTGGAGAATTTCTTCCTTGGCTTTTCCATTTGTGTTCTAATGATCAACCTTCAAGTTGTTAGGCTTTGAGCGAAGGTACTGGCTCTGATACCAATTGTTGGAAATACTGAGAGGGGGGTGAATCAGTTTTTCTTTTCAATTGTTAATTTTACCAATTAGATCAATTATATGTAGAACACAAAATGAACAATGATGGAATAGATACTTTTATTAATTTCTTCTTTACAATAAGTAAAGTGCAATAATGATAAAGGGCTCCAACCCTAGATTCCCTAGATGAAGACTCCAATCTTCCAGGCTCCAACCTGTATTGTGTCAAGCACCGACTTGGTCTTTCCAAGGCTCCAACCTTGTCAATTTGAGGCACCAACCTCTAGGGCTCCAACCCTATCTCTAGTACAGGCTCCGACCTGGTTTCTTGAGGAATCCAATCCTCGAGGGCGCCAACCTTATCCTCCAAGGCACCGAACTTGTCTCTATGAGGCTCCAACCTCCTGCTTCATTTCATCAAGATATATTTGGCTATACTTCACAGCTCCCAATGTCTTCTTCAACGAGCCCTGATAATCTTCAGCTTACTCTTCACTATATTCTACACATCACGTCATCAATGACAACCTATTCTTCATATGAAGGTGTCTCCACTACTCTTCATCATACCCGAACAATTTCTCCAAGTTATCTCATGATGTCATCAATGATGCATCATGATAACAATATCTCCAAGTTTAGTTTCAAAGTGTCTTCACAAGATGCTCCAAGATGTCGTCAAAGTGCTCCAAACATATCTTCAAAACAATGTTCCTTCAAGAGTGTTTCAAGCCCAAAGCCCAATCAAGAAATTCATAATGTATTTAATTGATCCAAGTATAATCTTCAAATCTTCAACCTGTTGTCCCAAGAATTATTCAAGGGTATATTCAATAACCCTTGCCCAAGTAAGATATATCTCCAAAATTCTTTCAAGGAATGGTCTTGAATGTTTCCAAAGTATCTCCACAGTCATCGGACTATCATAGGTCAATAAACTCAGACCCAAGATTTAGTCTACCCATGAGAAATGATACTTCACACAAGTTCTAAATCACTATACCTTCACACAAGGTGAAATCACCACAAGGTAACTTTCCAGGCTTTTATGCAATCACAGGTTTGAGGTATTGTCTACAAAACTGAGAAAATATGAGCCTAAACTAGGCCTCTTCCACAGCAATGTTCACTAGTTTGAGTTGGTATATAAATCAGAAATCCTGTTACATTGTCACAGTCAACTAACAGTCCATTTTTGACCCTTCAAATCTGAGTTCTGTGGTAATTTATGTCACTATTACGAGCATCCAATAAGGGCAGCAATCCGAGCTTCTAGTCTGAGGCTTGTTTGAAATCGTCCTAGCACTGGACTGAGTTGTAGCTCTGTTTTATGCCTTAAATTCTGAGATTCATAGCTCACTGGTTAGGGCTTTTTGTGCCACTGTAACAACCCTCAACTCATCCTTAAAACTCTTTCAATGTTTGCACCATCCTTCTTCCCTTTTAACCTTGTACTTAGCCTCCTTCTAGACTGTTATTACATACTTTACATGGCCCAAAACTGCCCTAAACTAAGGTTCTATTCAACACATCCAAAACGCAGATGCTTAGCGTTATTCCTCAATTATGAAGCCTCCAAAACATAGGCCTGAAATTTCCACAAAGAAATATGCCCAAAACAGATATATCCCTTGGCCTCCTTGCTGCGTTTTTCCTTCACTCTGAAATCTTCACCGAATTTTGTGTTTTTTTCACCAAACTTGATGCCAAGAATGAAGTGTCTAACGTTGTATATATAGTGGTCTTTGCAAGCTAAACCGAAAAGGCACGTCACTGTTTGGAGGCCAAATTGTGTCCTTGAGCATAGATCGGCTCAATGTTAGAGTTAATTTCCTTAACTTAAAAAATCAATATCTCCCAAACTATTTGGATTTTCGGGAAAATTAAGGGCTCCTTAGAAAGAGTAAAAAATCCTCTTTCAGATGGTCTAGGTCCCATGCTGAAAGGATGCCTCTAAGATTGTAAAAATTATTTTTCTTTGTGACTGTCCTTAAATTTAGTGTAGAAAATATTTGGGACAGAATGAGGTCATTAGGGAATTAATGTGAGGTCTCCACTTGTTATGTCTTTAATCATCATATGTCATCAAGTGATCTCCAATTATTTCATTTTCCATGTCATCACCATATATTTCATCATGTGTGCCATCAATGTCACCATGTCATCAAGATAGTGCAGTGATATGTCATTAACCATATGCAGCATGCATCAATTTGTTAGAGTACGAGCTAGGTCATCACAAGGAGAGCTTCTTCATCAAGAGTCACTATGAGCATCATTAATAGCTTGACATATTCATAAGGTTAGATCAACCATAGCATCTTCATTAATGGCATCCTTAGCACCTAGGGATTGCATGAGGCTCATTGACATCACAAGAATATTTTCCATCTCAGCTAATGCCATATTGACATCAATGACAACCTTGACTAACACCATATGCCTCAATTTCAGTATCTAATCATATCTAAACCTAATCATTTCATAAGCTCTGCAATCTTGTGCTTTGTGAACAAATTTTGTACATGAAAAGAAATAACCAAAGAACTGATTTTGATACCTGGAGGTATATGGTGATCTTGATCTTCTGAATTTGTCCCTTGGAATAGCATCATCCATTTGTTGATTTATACCTCCTGCTCCATTATTTCTTGTGGATCCTTTGTGATGATTTTCTAACATGGTGGGTTCCATTATTTCATCTATTTCATTTCCTTTTGTGAGATAGTGTTTGGTCAATTTAGTGTGTCCTAAATTGCTGCATTTAATTGTCAATCCAGGAATCGTAAGCTGATGAAATGCGGCGCACTATATGTGCAAGATAACCTCTTTCTTAACTTTTTGTCGTTTGTGGTCTTTCTAAGGTAAAATGGAAATTCTAAAGTGAAAAACAAGCTTGGTTATATTTATTCAAGGAAGTGATATCCCCTATAATGATTTACCAATCTCGAAACTTTAAAAACAAATTGAAATTACAATGACAAAAGAAAGTAAAAGTGTACTGCTGAAATGAAAAGTGCTGCTAATCTAATGAATCAAAAAAAGAAACTAGTGAACATGAAAACTAAACTATTCTTGCTGCCAACTGAACACAAAAGAAACTACTCTTATGGAAATTCAAAATTGCAATGAAATAAATCTAAATCAGATTACATCAATTCATTTTCTGACCCTTCATCATTAGACCAGCTATGACTTACGGAAGTAATCATAAACAACTTGTGTAACTGATTATTTAATTTGCAGAAAGTAAACTAATACTAAACCATACACACATAATTCAATCCCTCGCCATCAGTCCAGCTGTGGCTTTCGGAGGTAACTGAAGACGCTATGAGCAGCTTAATATATCTAATTTTGCAGAAAGGAAACTAATACTAAACTACACATTTCATCATGCGGCCCCTCACCATCAGTCCAGCTGTGGCTTTCGGAGGTAACCGAAGACACTATGAGTAGCTTAATATATTTAAATTTAACTACTGAATCAGATAAACAAAAATGAAATGTACAAAGCAAGACTGAAGTTAAACAAATGCTATGAAAAGGAAACTAGCAGCAGAATAATGTCAGTCTCATATCATTAGCTAAAATACTATGAAAATACCCGGGCTGTCTACCTAAAACCTGCACAAGAAAACTGATCAGTGATTTAACAATCATAAAAACATGAAAGACAAGAATGCAATGGAAATTATAGAAATGTATGAACAGAAATGAAGCAACTATGAAATATGAACATGTAATGGATTATAATACAATGACTTTTAAAAGAAATGAAATGAAATATATATACATTAATACAGAGAACCTCGGCTGAGCAGGGGCCCTCTACACAGCTCTGGTACGATCCTCAACACGAATTAAATTGAAAACAGAGTCTTTTCACATTAAGAAGCAGTTCATTACAGACTGGTAGTATTACGGCTCAAGGCAGCGTAATCACTACATAACAGAGTACGCACATCAACTATCAATTAACAACTCAACAGCTATGATCAACTAACAACTAACTCTACGTGCGTATGCAAATGCTCTTTATAAAACAATAAAATGTAACTGTCTCCTGAAGTTTATGATAGCAGCCAGCACGTAGACCACTAAGGCCACGGATATAGGAGTATGGCCATGTTGGAAAACGGATCTATGGAAGGTGGGCGCCTGAATTCAACTCCAGAACTTTGCACAGATGTCAATTAACCTCCGCAAGCTTGGAAACGGCCGTATGGATGTTTATATGCCACGAAACAGAGTCCAGCCGACATAGAACTCCTTAGTTGACTTCCACGTGGATGGCTTTGACCGCGGCTTTCTTTGACGAATTTACTTGAACCAATAGGACACGAACCATGTCCTTGTCATTCCTAGCCTGCCCATGTGGCTCGTTTCCTTCGTGGACACCTGTAACATAGATTTCCACAAAATAGCTGCGGAAAGTTGCAGCAGCTGCGGAAAGTGACAAGTTTCCGCAGCTGTATGAACAAAATCTAAATCAAATAGAAAACACACAAACATAATTAAAAACCATGTTCGATACCCTTTTGCACATGATATTGACAATTTTGGAGGTTTAGGTGAGTGAAAGAGATATGGAAAAGTGTATGGAAAAGAGACAAATTCGGGACTCAACATACCCCCACTGTGAAGGTGTTGCATGTCCTCATGCAACCAAAATTTTGACACTCTCTGTTCAATTCATGTGCCTTGATACTTCAGCCAACACATCTAGCCCCCTTCTCTTCTTCTTTGGTACTGCCATCATTCTGGGTTTCTTCATGAGGCACCTGAATTTGATATTCACAAGTGCTCTGCTCAATTTTTGGCATTTTCTTTTTAGCTTCTTATTCTTCTTTTGCCAAATACCCAAATGTAACATAGTATTGTCATGGATAATCTTGTCCAGTTTGCCTTGCTCTTTGAGTGTTTCATTTTCTTTTTTGATATGCCGATTCAAAAGCTCAAGCTCAAAAATCTCCTGTTTTAATGACTGAACCAAATCATCCTGCAATGTATGAGGCTGAATAGAAGAGGTACTTGGGCATGTGGCTGCCTTCTCCAAGGATTCTATATAATCATACACCTCCTGCTGTTTGGGGTCTACTTCCGGTGTCTTTTTCATTGGGCTGTCCTCAAAATGCTGCAAGGGAGAATTATGTTCAAAATTTGGCTGAGGAGAACTTTCATCAATATTTTGCTGAGAATAAGATGGAGTACGCTCATTGTCTGATTGGGAGTGAAAGGAGTCGGGTTCACTAACTGACTGAAATGGACTATGGTCAGTTGGAGACTGTTCAGATGTCTCTTCACCCAAATCAATGAAATGAGGACCTTTAATTTGTGTTTTTCTCAGTTTTCCCTTAAGCCTGCTACTTCTCCTCACATGCTGTGGTACACTACCCTTTTGTTCTTATTTTCCTGTTTTTGCCTTCTTAGATAGAGATGACTGTTTTTGAAGAAAAATTAATCTCTCAGACAGAATTTGGTGATCTTCTTTTTCAGAAGAAGAGGTTTTATGGACAGCCTCAACAATTTCTTTCCCTTTTGATATTATTGGCTTCTTAATTTTGATTTCCTTCTTCTTCCTTTTTACCAATCTCTCTTCCTTATCATTTTTCTTCATAGTAATAGTAGAATTATCTTGGATTTCATCTACTTTTCTTTTCCTTCTACTTCTTTTTGCTGTGCTAGCTGCAGGAACTTCCTGTGTAGGAGCAACTTGGGTTTCAACATCCATTTTCTTTCTTCTACTCCTTCTAATTGGATTACCTTCAGGAATTTCCTGAGGTTCTTCAAAGAAGTTTCTAGCTAGGAATTGTTCCCATGTATCTTTTCTTTCTTTTAGCTCCTTTTCAATCAGAATTTTTATAAACCCATGATGATATAAATGAGGCTCTACATCTCCTAGGTGTTTTTGCACAGTGAAAGCCATTTTCTTCAAGCTATTGAATAGGAAATAAGGAAGATTGAGAGTTTGGTTTTCAAGAAAATTCATCAATAGCCTAGTATGATACATGTACATGGAGCCAAAACGGCCTTCACATGTGATAAATTTCTGAACAATGAGTAGTAAAGTGGCCCATTCATCTTTTATTGCATGCACATGGATTCCTCTTTTGAAAACAATGATATCCATACCTTGATTTCGGAGGATTTTTCTCCATGCCTCATCACTGATACTTTTGTTTTTGAACCAACGTTCTCCTTCCTGAAGAAGCTATGTGGCTGCTGCTATTGATGCTTCATTGACTAAAAACTTGAGGTCTCCCACTTCTGCTTCCGAGCCATCAAATGATCTTGCAAACGCTTTGGTAACTTCTCTGTGGTAACCCCTGAATTTCTGAATAAAACGCAGCCATTTAACTTTCCTCAACATCTCTTTTTCTTGCAGAAATCCCTCTATAAATTTCTGTCCTTCCGGCTCTGCCCTTAATAATTTTCCCATTTTCTTCTCTGTGCTTCACAGGCTTGCCTCTGTGAGGGTTTAAGCGGAAATGGAACGATGGAATACACAGAGTATAGCTCAATACTGTGGGGATGTTATCACAAAACGGAAATGAGCACCATAAACAGAATGGAATAAGACTGTGGGTGGATATACGGGAATGAGAGTGAGCAAAAGGAACGGAATGGAATGAAACAGAGAGTGAGAATGAGTAGAGTGGGGTTTTGTAAACACGACAGAGAAACGACAAAGAGGTTAACAAAGTATAATGCATTCGGCCGCATTTTGAATTTTTGGTGGTTGTGTCATAAATATGAACACGTTTCAAACAATGATTATGAAGTTATGCGGCTTGTAAGAGTCCTTTGTCAACTCAAATACGTATCATTATCTACGGTGGGATATTTGAACATGAGTGAGAGTCGGAATTTCAATAATGAAACCGTTGGTGAATAAATGTAAGAGGATAACATAGAGATCGTGGAAGGTTACGAGACTGTCAATATAATCATTGCGCGTTATGGGTAGAGCTCATAGTTTAAAATTACATAAAAATGTGTTTTTCAATACTATTTGAAATAAACTTTGTTCATACCTTTGGAATCCTTGCTTTTTCCCTTGGTCTTCAACTGATTGATCTTCATTAGTGTCTTGAATGTCCCATTGATCCTTTCTCCTGCATTTATTTCATAATTTATGAAAATAACAACTAACTGTACATTCTTTTTGAAAACAGAGTAGTAGCAGCTGCGGAATCTGCTTCTGGCTGCGGAAACTGGAGTCAGCTGCGGAAACAGATGTCAGCTGCGGAAACTGACACAACTATTACTTGGCTGAAATAGAAATGAACAAATGACAAATGACCAGGTGGAAATGGCCATAAAAAGATTTTTATTGATGGAATGGATGAAATGAAGTGGAATGAAGTGTAATGAAGTGAAATGAAATGAAATGAAGTGAAATGAAATGGAGTGGGTGGTGAGATGAAATGAAATGAAAAACAGATTTTTTTTTTTGGAAAATATAGAGTGTCAGGTGTCCCTGATTTTCACCCCATATTTTCTGTATAAGACTGCCAATCAATGATTGGTTTTCAGGCTTATACAATTTTTTTTTTTCTCTCTTTTTTTTTTTTTTTTTAAACTTGAAAAACAAAAGCTAGCTTGGTAGAGAAGAAGGATTCTTCTGTACCAGCCTGATTGCAGAACTTTCTTGAAACAACTTGACAAAATCCTCTTTAGAGAGTGGCTTATGATAAACTTTCAATCTATGGCCATTCACAATAAGAGGAGTTTGAAACTCATCAATGGTATTGATTCTTACAGCTCCATTGCTGAAGATCTTGTCAATCTCATATGGCCCAAGCCAATGAGTCTGAAATTTTCCTTGAAAATCTTTAAACTTGGAGTCAAATAACAATGCCCAATCTCCTTCTTGAAACTTCTTTTCTTTGATATATTTGTCATGCCACTTAGTTCTTTGATATTGAACTAGATCAGTTCTTAGAATTGCTTCTTGTCTGATATCATCTAGCTCATTCAATTGCTCCATTCTATGCTTTTGGGCTTCTGATAAGTCCATTCCCAATTGAACTGCTATCTTGAAGGTCTTGACTTGGAACTCAATGGGGAACAAGACTTCTTTCCCATAAACAAGTTCATAGGGAGAATGTCCTATTGTATTCCTCCATGTAGTTATGTAGGCCCACAAGGCTTCTGGAAGCCTTTCTGCCCAATCTCTTCTATGTAGATGAACAGTTTTGGTGATGATACTTTCAAGAACTTTGTTTGTGGACTCCACTTGACCATTTGCTTGTGGATGGTAAGGAGTAGATCTTCTGTGCTTGATTTTGTATTCTTGCATCAACTTCTCCACCAAATTTGATGTGAATTGGCTCCCCTGATCTGTCACAATTTCTCTTGGAACACCAAAGCGAGTAAAAATATCCTCATAAAGAAAATGAACAACTGAATTTTCAGTAGCAGATACTAATGCTTTGGCTTCTACCCATTTAGTAACATAATCGGTACAAACCAATATATACTTCTTTTGCTTAGATGGTGGATTAATAGGTCCAATGAAATCTAAAGCCCATTTTTCAAAGGGTTCAATGAGTACCTGTGTTTGCAATGGCATTTCATTTGAAAGAGTAGGTTTCCCTACTCTTTGGCAGCTGTCACACCTTTTGACATATTGTTTTGCATCTTTGAAGAGGGAAGGCCAATAATATCCTAAAGAAAGGATTTTATAGGCCGTCCTTTTGTCTGCAAAGTGTCTGCCGCATGGTTCATTATGACATGCCTTAAGAATATCAGGCATTTCATCTTCCCTGACACATCTTCTGATCACAAGATCTGGCCCTATTTTAAACAATTCGTTAGAAATCCATGAATATCTTGAACTCTCCTGAATAATTTTTCGTTTTTCTCTTGGAAATAAATGTGAAGGTAGTTTCCCTGTAACCAAATAGTTAGCAATATCTGCATACCAAGGGGTCTTAATAGTTATTGCAAACAAATATTCATCAGGAAACTTATCTTCTACAGGAGAATCTTCTTTAGTATTTTGAATTCTAGACAAGAAATCAGCTACTGTATTCTGTTTTCCTGGTCTATCCAACACGGTAATATTGAATTCTTGCAAAAGTAAAAGCCATCTTGTCACTCTGCCATTAGTAACAGGTTTGTTCATTAAATATCTAATTGCAGAATGGTCAATATGAATAAAAGTTTCATAGCCTGTTATGTAATGTCTAAACTTATTAATTGCATGAACAACAGCTAAGAACTCTTTTTCAGTCACAGTATAATTCAACTCTGTGGGAGTCAAATTTTTACTGGTGTAATAAATGGCATAAGGAATTAAATCTTTTGGACCCAACACAGCTCCAAGAGCTGTATCTGAAGCATCTGTAGAAATATGGAAAGGAAGTTTCCAATTTGGTCCTCTCAAGATAGGTGCTTCAGATATTCTTGTTTTCAAAGTTTCAAAAGCTGATTGACAATCAGGATCCCATTTAAATTCACAGTCTTTTGTAAACAACTTGAAGAGTGGAGATGCTATTTTAGTGAAGTTTTCTATAAATCTTCTATAGTAACCAGTAAATCCTAGAAAACTTCTAACATCTCTTTGACAATTTGGAATAGGCAACTTGGATATGACTTCAACTTTTGATCTATCAACCTTAATTCCATCTCCTGAAATATGATGTCCTAAAACAATCCCTTCAGTAAACATCATAAAGCATTTTTCATGGCTTAATGAAAGGCTTGTTTCTTTACATCTTATGAGAACTTTTTCAAATTTTCTAATGCCTCTTCAAATGAATTACCATAAACTGTAAAATCATCCATATAAACCTCTACACAATCATGGATTAGATCAGAAAAAATTCCTAGTACTGCTCTTTGGAATGTTGCTGGTGCATTACATAACCCACAAGGAAGCACTCGGTAGGCAAAAGTTCCCCATGGACAAGTAAATGTGGTCTTATCTTGATCTTCAGGTGCTACCTGAATTTGATTATAGCCACTAAAACCATCCAAAAATGAAAAGTACTTTGTACCTGCTAATGTATCTAATACCTGATCAATAAAAGGCAAAGGAAAGTGATCCTTCAAAGTTGCTTTGTTCAATTCCCTGTAATCAATGCATACTCTCCGTTTACCATTCTTTTTAGGTACTATAACCAAAGGAGAAACCCATCGGCTATCTGAAATTGGATAAATGAAGTTTACATTGAGAAGTTTTTGGAGCTCTTATTTCACTATCTCCCTAAGATTTGGATTCATCCTTCTTTGAGGTTGTCTGATTGGTCTACTGTTTTCCTCAATATAGATATGATGGATGCAAGTCTTAGGATCAATACCCTTCATGTCAGTATACTCCCATGCAAATGCAGTAGAATGTTTTTGCAAGATTCTGGTTAGTTCTTCTTGTTGTGACTTCTCCGGATGTTTGTTGATATTCAATGTCTTTTCTGGAAAAATCTCAATAGCAGAATTACCAAACTCTTCCATAGAGTAAAGAGACATTTGTCTTGATGATAAATATTATATGTCAGATTCCAACTGAAATTGTGTGGGGTCATATTCTGAAGTTATCTCAAAATTTTCTAATGTGTTCAGAATTTGACTATCCTCACTAATTTCAGAAATGGTAAAGACAGGTTGTATAATGTTCTCATCATCGACCCATTCATTGTCTCCTATTTCTGTAATTGCTCTTGCGGGAGGATACAAATTGAATTTTTTTGTCGAATTACCATTAGAAATGTACATGTCTCCGGATCTACAACTAATAAAAGCATCAGCTGTGGCCAGCCAAGGTCTTCCTAAGATAATTGGATGTCCTCCTAGATTACTTTTGGGAGTCAAAATCATAAAGTCTACTGGATATTCCCAAGAATCTAAGGAGACTGAAATATCTTCTAATACCCCATCTGGTTTAATAACCGATCGATCTGCAAGTTGCAATAAAGTAGGTGTAAAAAGAAGGTTAGGAAGTTTTAACTGTTCCATAGTCTGTCTACTCATAATGTTGATAGCAGCCCCTAAGTCAATCAATATGTTTGGAATTTCTATCCCATTTATATGTGTCTTGACAATTGGACTTCCTGGATCTACATACTTCTGCATGGTAATTTTTCCCATCATAATGTATGCAATCTTTCCTACCAGGTAGATTCTTCTTGTGTCCTTTAGCTTTCTTCCTGGTCTTTTGAAACTCAACTCCTTTATGGTTTTTGCTAGAATAGGAATTTCTCGAATGGCTTGTAGCAATGGAATCTTGATACAAACATTCTTCAATTCATCTAAAAATTCATAGTTAGGCAACAAGATTTGTTTTTCCACCCCCTTATCAATTTGTAGTCTTTCCGGAAAAGGAGGTGTAGATGAAGATGCAGGTTGCTCAACTATAGGAGTTGTGGATGTTAGCTTTTCTTTTTCTTTTTGAATTTTTGAATTTTGAAGAGATTCTTCCTCAGAACCCATATTGACTTGAAGAGAGTCCTCTTCAGAGGTATCTTGCTCTTGAATGTCTATAGAAGGTTTTTCTAAAACTCTACCAGATCTGAGTTGTACATCGTTGAGAGGAACAATCATATAGGTAGGAAATTGTTGTCCTTCTACCATATAAGTAGTTTGAGGATTCTTATTGTTAGGATTTGGAAATGGCTGAGCTGGAAGTTGATTTTTCTTCTGTTGATATGGGAGCATGAGTTGAGGATTTGTATTTTGTTGAGAAGGTTGTTGTTGTGGAAATGGCAATGAAAGTTGTTGTGGATTTTGGCTTGGAAATTGTGGAGCTTGTTGATTTTGAAAAGATGGAGGATATTGATAAAATTGAGCAAATCTCCCATAAGGATTTTGCATCCCTTGTACCCATGGCTGATATGAATTTTGATGTTGGGACCAAGGTTGTTGCCAAGGAGTCCAATTTGGTGGGGTTTGAAGATTCATAGGGTTATTAAACCCTTGAGATTGTTGTCCCTGCCAAGGTCTCCTTGCGACAAAACAGAGAGATTCTACTGAATTTGGATCTTCTTGAAAAACAGCTTTGAGTCCGGGGATTGAAGGACAATCCTTGATCTCATGATTTTCTGAGCAAATCATACATGTTTCTACAACTTTTGCATCCAAGGGACATTCCCTTAAAGCATGTTTCTTTCTACATTTCGGACAAAAGATGGCTAAAGCATCTGTTTCTGCTTTCTACTTGTTTTGGATTTTAAGGGTATCTAGTTGTTCACTAAGACTCCCTAAGATATCAGTTTTAAACTCATCAAGCATATTACCAATCTCTGCCCTACTTACTGATCCAGTTGCAGATTTGTTAGCCCTAATAAGAGAAGAATCCCTAGGCCCTTTTCCAGTTTTAGATCTTCCCCTTGAGAATTGGATACATAGGTCTGTTATATCATGAAATGGGAGTTGAGAAATGTCTCCTTTCCCCATCATGTTTAAAATGTCTATCCATTCATCTCTAATGGCTTTTAATAGGAGGGCTTTCAAGGTTTCATTATCTAAGTTTCTCATCTTTGCTCTTTTCAAGTTGTATTGAAATCTTTCAATTAGGTCTTCCAAATTTTCATCTTCTTTTTGCATCATTTTGAATACCTCATCCTTGTGATTGGTGGGCATACAATAGTCCAAGTATCTATCCAAAAATGTTTGTTTCATATCATTCCAAGTCCTGATAGATTGAGTGGCTAATCCCATGAACCATTTCAAAGCGGATCCCTTCAATGTTGAAGGAAACAGTTTGAGTTTTTGAGAATCTTCCATATAGTCATAAGTTCGGCACACTACTTCAAACTCAAACAGAAATGTTTCAGGATCCTCACTTCGTAATCCATAAAAGTTAGGAAGAACAGATGGTGAGATATTTTTCATTGTTGCATGAGTTTCCTCATCAACTGTAGGGAATCCAAGAAAATTGTCCCTATTTCTACCGTTATTTCCTTCACCATTGTTATCTTCATTATCTCCTCCTCCTCTACCTCCACCTCTATTTATTACTTCCTCTGCCATGATAGTTTCTTTAGAGTCCTTATAGTCCTCTAGTTCTTCCACCAAGGAAGGATGAGAGAAAGTTTCTTTGTTTTCTAAGTGGGTTTTAGTAGGTGGTATAGGAGAATCCTCTAATTCAGCTGTTCCTTGACTTCCAAAAATCTTAAGGCTAGGGGTAGATGGTGGTGAATCTGGTCTATGCCTTGAAGAATATGGAGTTGTGAAAATCAAACTCTTGGCTTTAGCTATAAACCTTCCCCTAGAATCTCTTGCTCTATGCATGTCATTTTTTATTCCTTTTTTTTAAAGATTGGAGTAATAATTCTCTTTGCGATCTTCCGGATCACACTGAGTGCAAGAGAGCATGTAAGAAAATTGCTAAACCAATAACTCTCTTTTCGATCCTCGAGATCACACTAGGTGCAAGAGGAGAGCATACTTCAAGGATTCTCAGTTTTCCCATGGCACATGATTTTATGTTTTTTTTTTCTAATATATAGTAGAGAAAGTGAAAGTACAGTAATGCCTTCATTATTGTTCTGTAGAAATTGGCTACCTAGTTACACTTCCCCGACAACGGCGCCAAAATGTTTGGTCAATTTAGTGTGTCCTAAATTGCTGCATTTAATTTTCAATCCGGGAATCGTAAGCTGATGAAGTGCGGCGCACTATATGTGCAAGATAACCTCTTTCTTAACTTTTTGTCGTTTGTGGTCTTTATAAGGTAAAATGGAAATTCTAAAGTGAAAAGCAAGCTTGGTTATATTTATTCAAGGAAGTGATATCCCCTATAATGATTTACCAATCTTGAAACTTTAAAAGAAAATTGAAATTACAATGACAAAAGAAAGTAAACTGCTGAAATGAAAAGTGATGCTAATCTAATGAATCAAAACAAGAAACTAGTGAACATGAAAACTAAACTATTCTTGCTGCCAACTGAACACAAAAGAAACTACGCTTATGGAAATTCAAAATTGCAATGAAATAAATCTAAATCAGATTACATCAATTCATTTTCTGACCCTTCATCATTAGACCGGCTATGACTTGCGGAAGTAATCATAAACAACTTGTGTAACTGATATTTAATTTGCAGAAAGTAAACTAATACTAAACCATACACACATGATTCAATCCCTCGCCATCAGTCCAGCTGTGGCTTTCGGAGGCACTTGAAGATGTCATACATGTAGAAGGATAAATTTGCGAAAGGGAACTGTGGAAACACACATTTTATCATGCGGCCCCTCACCATCGGTCCGAAATTTTGTAGCTTCCGAATATTGAGAAGACACTATGAGTAACTAATATATTTAGTTAACTGCGAATCGGATAAACAAAGCCAAAATGTACAAAAGCAAGGCGAAGTTAAACAAATGCTATGAAAAGGAAACTAACGACGAGAATAATGTCGGTCTCATATCATTAGCTAAAATACTATGAAAATGCCCCGGGCTGTCTACCTAAAACCTGCACAAGAAAACTGATCAGTGAGTTAACAATCATAAAAACATGAAAGACAAGAATGCAATGGAAATTATAAATAAACGAGCAGAAATGAAACAACTATGAAATATGAACATGTAATGGATTATGATACAATGACTTTTTTAAAGAAATGAAATGAAATATATATACATTAATACACAGAACCTCGGCTGAGCAGGGGCCCTCTACACAGCTCTGGTACGATCCTCAACACGAATTAAATTGAAAACAGAGTCTTTTCACATTAAGAAGCAGTTCATTACGGACTGGTAGTATTACGGCTCAAGGCAGCGTAATCACTACATAACAGAGTACGCACATCAACTATCAATTAACAACTCAACAGCTATGATCTACTAACAACTAACTCTACGTGCGTATGCAAACGCTCTTTATAAAACAATAAAATGTAACTGTCTCCTAAAGTTTATGATAGCAGCCAGCACGTAGACCACTAAGGCCACGGATATAGGAGTATGGCCATGTTGGAAAACGGATCTATGGAAGGTGGGCGCTTAAATTCAACTCCAGAACTTTGCAGAGATGTCAATTAACCTCCGTAAGCTTGGAAACGGCCGTATGGATGTTTCTATGCCACGAAACAGAGTCCAGCCGACATAGAACTCCACAGTTGACTTCCACGTGGATGGCTTTGACCGCGGCTTTCCTTGACGACTTTACTTGAACCAATAGGACACGAACCATGTCCTTGTCATTCCTAGCCTGCCCATGTGGCTCGTTTCCTTCGTTGACACACCAACATAGATTTCCCCAAAATAGTAGGAAAGTTGCCGGCGATTCTGCAGAAAACATTTCAGTTTCATGGTAGCCATGAACAAAATCTAAATCAAATAGAAAACAAAAAAACATAATTAAAAACCATGTTAGATACCCTTTTGCACATGATATTGACAATTTTGGAGGTTTAGGTGAGTGGAAAAGATATGGAAAAGTGTATGGAAAAGAGGCAAATTCGGGACTCAACAGATAGATTTACCATGTTGATTCCTAGCATCATGTTGAGGATCATTGAAATGAACATGCTTGGGTTTATTCAACATTACTTAGGGTATTCAAATGAGTTGTTGTTAGATGTGACAAATTTTTTATCTAAATTATTGGGATGATTTATTCTTGGAAGATCCTTATTCTTGGATGTCTCATAACTTTCATGATAACCAAGACCCGTTTTAATGACAAGATACTGTTTCATGTTTAGAATGTGATCTATATATTCGATCCCTTTATGAATATTTAAGTTGTGTTTGAGTTTCTCCAATTATTCTTACAAAATTATAGATTCTAATATTTCATAAAGTTTTTCCTTCTCATTCAATTGTTCTGACAAAAAATCTTTATCTTTTGGTTCCCTCTAGTTCAACTCTGAGAGCAAGAATGGTATATTCATTTAGATATTTGTCTTGAAGTTGTTGCATTAGTTGACCTTCCCTCCTTCTAACCGTTTTTATTTCCTCTAGTGCAATTCTAAGTTCTTCTTCATAATCGATTTATGTTTTGTGTTCTTCTATTTCAACGGTGAACAATATTTCACCTCTTTCATCATTGGTCACACTTTAATTTCATTCATAATCACTTTCTTTTTTTGAGTATAAATTATTCTTCTTGTTTGCTTGCTTCTTATTTTTATACTTAGAATTATATCTTGATTTGGCATCACTATCATTCATTTTTTCATAAGAACATTTAGAAGCATAATTTCCTATTCTTCCACACTCAAAACATTTGAAAGGAACATTACCTTTGAACTTTCCAGTTCCTCTTTTAAGCTTTCTAACAAACTTGGCTTCTTCTTCTTCTTCAAAAGTGAGGCTTGCTTGATTATCATGTGTTTTCTCTTATTTTCCTGCATGGAATTCTACTTCCTTAATTCTTGATTTTCCCTCCTTTACCCTTGGCTCATATCCTAAGAGTGTTCCATGAATTACATTCAGAGTCATTTTGTCTACAGCCTTAAGACCTTCAAGGTTTGATACTTTTGTATTGAATCTTGATGGAAGATGTCTGAATATTTTTTAAACAGAAACACCATCCATGACTTCTTCACCAAGACCTGCAATGAAGTTAATAATATTTTCCACTCGAAGAAAATATGAAGCAATATCGCCATCTTCTTCCATATTCAAACGTTTGAATTAGGCCCTAAAGAGATTGTATCCTAGATTATTTTACCTTTATGTCCCCTTCATAAGAATTTTTAGGCTTATTCCATACATTATGAGTTGACTTACACTACATTTCTTTGAAAAAGTTTGAATTTGATAAACCACTTAGAAGAGCATGCTTAGCTTGTTTATTGGAGGTATAGAGTGCCTTTCTAGCTATATTTGTTGGAATAATATCAGGAAATTTATCCTCAGTCTCTATAATTTCCCAAACATCATATCCTAAGGAAATGAGATATGTCTCCATTCTTATCTTCCAAAAGGCATGGTTAGATACATCAAATAATGGAGGCTTTCGTGTTACTCTGATCATGGCCATCTCCTCTTTAGGTAAACCTTCTAGTAGTTAATTATTCTTGAAGGAAACATGTTAGTGTCAGTATTTGCATCCTGCCATCAGTGATCAAAAATCATCTTTTCATATCATATTAGGGTCACATTCTGAAATTTTTTCATTTCACTAGGTCATTATTCCAAAACTTACTCACTAATGGTAGCCCTAAAATAAATAAATAAATCACTTTTCCTAAGTTACCATTACTTGTTGGCTCATTTTTTCATTTTCTGAGAGTCCATTATTTCGTGAGGTTACATCACATATTCATTCATGTCATCATGAATTCCAGTCAGTCAAGTTTCCCAATAGGTTTTATGGTTTTCAAGGTCCAATAATAAACCATTTCCTTTGCATAAGAGTAGAAAGTAAGAAAGTGATCAAATAACCTCTCTTTACCATGTAAAGATGATTTGTAAGGAGTAATTATTATTCCAAGATGTAATTTTTATTTTCCATTATGCAATTTCATGTCACTCAATTTGTATTAAGTTCATGGTTCACAAGCTGCCAACTTAGAATTCCACATGCCAACAAAGCATCAAAATTCAAAATGTATTAGATTTATCAATCATCAAATGATCAATGTGTAAATAATGAAGTATAAAGAGAAAATGGATAGCTTCAAACTGTAAAGTGAAAGAGAATAAAATAGAAAGTGGGTCCCAAGGGCCAAAACATCAAATTCATCAAGTATAAAGACCACCATAAGACAAAGAAGAAGCTCGTTTTCCATTGCAACCATTGAGCTCGCACTCCCTCAACTCAAAAAACCAATTTTCATGGTAAAAATTTGAGTTTTTGGGTGGTTCTATGTTTCTGGAGGATGACGTTGCATTTTTTGAACAGGCACTATGCTTTTGAACAACAGAGTTGCGTTTTTTTATGAAGGGAGTTGCGCTTTTGCCCAGTTTGCCCAATAAGCACCAAAACTCTTCCAAATTTCCTCTAATCCTCCATACAATTCTCTTATCATCTTTTATCAAGTAATTAATACCATTTTATCACCTTCTTGCATTCCTAAATATCAATTTCATGGTGTTTTTGTTTTCATGAAAAATTAGCAGTTTGTCTAGTTGAAAAGCCTAAACCCATCTCCTCATTCTCAATTTGCTGCCCATAAACCTTGCATTCCCTTCCTACATCACTGTAAACCCTATCCCTACCCCTAAAACACTATATCTCTTTCCCTAAATCCCTTTTCCCCTAAACCCTAAGTCCTAGGTATTTCAAATTTCCTAGGCACCCATACCCAAAACCTGTAATAAAATTATCATTTCTAATTCCCTAAGAATTTTAACCCTCTATAGCCTCCCAAAGTTCAATAACCCCTTCTCCCATCTCCCTAATTTTTCCTAGACCTGTCCCCACTCCCATTTCCTCATACCTAGGGTTTCTAGATCAAAAACACCATGGAAGAAGACATAGATTACATGGAGGAAGAGGAGGATAGACAAGAGAGAAGGCCACATAAAGGAGGAAGTATTCTTAGACTTGAGCCCACAACAACAGTAAAATAATGACATCTACCATGACTGTCAATTGTTTCAAGCATGTTGGATGCTTTCACTTTTGTGAAATGATACAAAGAGTCCAACACCACCTTGTTTTGAGTAGACTTTTCATATCAAATCTTTAGGATAATAAAGTGACCCTTCCTAGTGTGACTTTCACCATATCATCAGCCATTATTGCAGCTGCCACTAGAATTCCAAATGTAGGTGAGAAATGGTTCAAGTCCAAAGATTTGGATGATCAATATTATGAGCCATGCATCAAGACAAGGTACAGAAATGAAGTAAAGAAAGTTTTTCCTTTCAGTCACCTCCTTGATAGGTATGCCCCCATGATGAAAATCATCATGAAGTACTTCTTGTGTGAAGGAAGGTTCTCCAAAATTTAAATCTACCATATTATACTTCTTATGCACTTCACAAGAGTCAAAATTCTTAATATCCCATACTATATGTTCAGGAGCATAGGAAAAATGGCATACATTTTACAAAGGAGAGATTATGACTAGCAAATGAACAACCTCTTTCACCACTCTCACATCAAGATCATTGTCCTCCATCTCCTTAATCAATTGCATATTTCATGGGACCTTCATTGCCAATGATATCTTCACATCTCCACAAGCTCTTCATGTTGAAGATATGCCTTCTTCATCTCATCCTACTGATTAACATGTTGAAGATACCACCTCATCCTACTAGACCCATTTCATCACCATCATCACCATTTCAGGGTTAGATTGGGTCACCTAGCAGAGCTATGATTATCAAGACTAAAAGGGATGAAATGGGCACATTGGCTAGAACATAACAAAGAGGGTATAGGGAAGTGTTTGCTGCACGGCAAGTGGAAGGGACCTTGTCTTCTTCATCAGAAAAGCAAGTATAGAAGGGAAAGGAAAAGATGATAGAGGAAAATGTTCATAAGGAAGTCAACCATGAGGAAGACCTCCATGAGATAGAGACATAATTTGACCTTGTTGACTTAGATCAACAAGATGATTATGACACTTCATTGGTTTTCAAAGAGAAGGGTACCCAAATTAGAGAGCTTCATACTAACTTAGAAAGGGCTAAGTTTGTCATTTCATTTCTTGAGCTGGAGAATAAGTAGTTGAAAGATCAGCAAGTACTCATGGAGCTATAGATGCTCAAATAAAAAAGGGATAAATCCATGATTCCACTTGATGACCCTAATCAGCATAAAATCCAAAGCAGTAGAATAAGACCAAATACAAGAGGTCTTAAGGGGGCTTTACAACAACAGAAGAGTGAGGATTAAAAACTCACTTTTGACGAAAAGATTTCCAAGGAGGTTGAAGAGGATAGAGAAATATGGCTTGAAAGGGTCAACATACATCTTGACAAGATCCTCCAAAAGGAAAACAAGGACAAAAAGATGCTCAGAAACATGTCAAATAGGTATATCACAAGAAATCAAATATGTAGCATCAAACTCAACCTAACTGCAAGAGAAACATAAGCAAACCCTAGCCAAGAAAAAGAAGGGAGAAAAGATTTAAATCCTTGCAGAGGCATACCTCATTGCTTATCCCACTTCATCAGGCTTCCATAGCGCAATTTTGAAGAAATTTTGGGCAATTTTTGAAAATTTTTGAGTTTTTGCACATTTTGACAGTTTTTGCACAGTTTCACTATTAAAAGCGCAATGCCCTAGGTGTTGCTCTTTTTATAAGGACCTCCAATGACAAAACTAAAAGCACCATTGGATTCATACGGCTAAATACAGTGACCCTAGCAACTTTCCTAAGCTTTTTTGGGCTAACTGGTCAGTTAAAAAACACCTCAAAAAACATATTTCTGCCCTATTTTTGAGGTTGGCGCCATGCTTTTGACCAGTCTTGGGATATTTACCTTTTAGAGGGTCAAATCATGTCATTTTTGAAAAATAATGACATTTTGTGAAACTATCCAGGACATGCTTTCCAACGAGCTATCCTGAGCTCAATTTAGACATTGGGAACCCCTTCAAAAGTGGAGCTGAATTTGGTGTTGCACGTTTTACACTGACGCTGCGCTTTTTACCAATTTTCTCTCTTTCTTGAAATTTGCAAATTTTCTCAATTTTCTCAGTTTCACCTTGGAAAATGATGTTTTTAACAATGTAATTCAAGGATGTAAATGTAATAATCATGTTTTTAAGTTACCTAAGGGTAAATACATTAGGTAAAAACTTTTGATGAGATGTAATGAGTCAGTTTCCAAAAAGTGAGGGATGAGTCAGTTTGACCTCCCTACACTCTAGGTATGCAGTTTAGTTTTTGGTGGAACATCTCCTCAACTTAGGTATTCGACCCTTGAAGTTGGGATAAGTTGTTTGATGTCTATATCTATAATTTCTTGACTTAGTTCCCAATTTTTATGTTGTTGCATTGATCAAAGACTCTAGTGTATTCAGTATTTGGCAGGAATTTATTGAAAGAGTTGCAGTTATTTCTTTGGGATACCTATGGTATGGAAATTTAACATTGTTTCTTATTTTGTTGCATATGTATGAATTTTTTGTACTCTCCATGATGCATTTCATTTCTATTATATGTTGATTTTCAAGTTGATAAGCATAATACATCTTCTATGCTTTGTTTTGGGAAAATCTTCATAGTTTGTCTCATTTCTTCAATTTAGAAAGAATACATGCATTGTCTTTCTCTTTCTACCACCTCATCTGTCTGATCCCTCCCACTCAAAAACCCTAAAGTGTTAGCCTTCCTACCTACCTTTCCCCATTGAATGGACTGCAATCCTAATCTTATTTTCCCTGACCTAGCCTCTTTGACCTAATTCACCCATCCAACAAACTAATTCAAAAAAACAAACCCCTATACTCATACCTAGCCTAAAACCCTAATTCATCAAGCCCTCGTCATTGTGACTTTGTGGAGAGAGCCCTCTCTGTTTTTATAAGGTTAGCTACCAAGCTAAAATATCAGTCTGTGGTTACCTGTGTTTGGACCCTTTCTCAACCTTAGAGATCCGGTGGAGTGATATCATATTGGCATCACTGTCGTGCAAGAAAAAAGACAAATATTCCATAGGGAAGAACGACCAAGATCAGATCTGATTGCTAATGCTAAACAGTGATGAGGCACAAGAAAGTTCTACATTATTCACCTGGCGACTCAAGTGCCAAAGAATACAAAGGTTCATAATTTTCATGGTGACTCCACTTTTCAAGAACTAGTAATTTGAATAGACTTCTTGGTGACTTCATTGTGTCGAGATGAGTTCTACAGCAAGAAAAAATCCTAGGTATGCTCCTATGGATCGATCTCAAATCCCTTGATTTCCAAATCATATGCCTTATGTTGATTGGTTTACACATCTTCCCATATTCAAAGATGAATATAAAGATGATGTTGATCTGCATTTAGTAAAGTATCATGTACATGTATGTATAATGAGAGTTGAGTTTCCTGAAGGCTCTCTCATGAAGGTTTTTATGGCTACTCTTGAAGATAAATCTAGGGTATGGTATGAAGGGTTAGCAGAAGGAAGTTTATTTTCTCTTAAATATTTCCATAAGATGTTCTCCAAACATTATGTGAAGCCTAATCTTTCTTTATCTCTCTTACAAAGTTGTTGTGATTATAGTGAAGGTTTTATTGCATATCTTGATATTATTGATGATATTGAATGCATGAATGATGAAGAGATCATTGAAGCCTTCTATGATTTCTCCCTTCAACAAAAATATGAAGAAGCTAGTCGCTTTGATGCACAAGATCATATTCAACATACAGTAGCTTCCCCTTTGCTTGAAGATGAAAGAATATTTTCATCTTGATAGTCAAATGAAACCACATGAAATAAATCAGTAGTCTGATGAAAATTTATATGCTTCTTCTCTTGAGATTAAAGAAGATCTTCGGCATCCTTGTGAATATTTAGGAGGGAAAGAAGACAATTATTGTTTCATCCAAAGAAAACAAAGACTAATTCCTCCTTTGACTGAAGATGAGATAGATCAAATCCTGAAAATTCATATTATGGCCCAAACTAATGTAGGTTTGCAGTGTTCACATAGTGAAGAATGTGTTAGTGAAACTTCTTCCATCATTGAAAATGAAAATCTGAGTTTAAATGATGATAGTCATGAGATTGATGAAACTATACAGGAAGTTGTTGAGAGTAAGCCATTTTTTTATGATGATTTCCTACAAAGAGATCAACTAACAGGGATTATTTTCTTTCATGAAGAGGATAAGGTTATCATGCTTAACAATCTTGAATAATTTTTTATGTTCAAGGATGATTTAGAATATGAATTGAGTATGAACCTAAGATAGACAGTATACAAGATATAGAATCAAAGTTTCCCATGCTTATGGAATTTATAGCCAACACTCAGATAGCAGAAATCCATACTCCCCTATGCCTTCCTATGGATCAAAAACCAAGTGTTCTTTCAGATCAGAATGAAGAGTGTGCTTGTGTTTTTGTTGGATCTCAAGACAAGGTAACATTTCATATTTTTGAAGATCCTTTTACTGATTTGCTACAATTAGCAGGGAAGATGTATTTTCTTATTTTCATGGACCAGAAGAAAATGCTCAGTGGACACTTGGAGTGGCCTAGTTTTTGTTTTTTCTGCTTACTTGAAAAAAATGAGAGTATAATTTCAGTAAGCAGCCATTTGTTGGATTGGTTACACTCAAAGGATCATTTCACATGATTGTACATATGTCTTTAGTAGGAAGGTGGTTTTCATCGTGATTTGAAGCCCTCAAGTCTCAATGATATGCTGCCATAAATAAGTCTAGTAACTTTTTTATTTCATTCAATTTTGAGTTTGTCTTGAGTCAGTCTATTTCATCTGAGTTATCATTTTTCGGTCATGTTTATTAGTTTGATTTTTTGTTTGTATTGGCCCAATGGATAAGGCTTGCTGGTCTACGGTGTTCTTGACACCTCTTTAATATTTGTCATCCCCCATAAGTCCAATGTTAGTGTCATTATTTGCATCCTACCATCAGTGATAAAAAATACTTTCTTCATATTATATTAGGGTCTCATTCAGAATTTTTTTCATTTCACTAGGTCATTATTCCAAAATTTACTCATTGATGGTAGCCCTAAAATCAAAAAATTTCACTTTTCCTAAGTTTCCATTACTTGTTGGCTCATTTTTTCATTTGCCGAGAGTCCATTATTTCATGAGGTTACATCACTTATTCAGTTATGTCATCATGAATTCCAATCAGTCAAGTTTTCCATTAGGTTTTATGGTTTTCAAGGTCCAATAATAAACCATTTCCATTGCATAAGAGAAGCAAGTAAGAAAGTGATCAAATAACCTCTCTTTACCATGTAAAGATGATTTGTAAGGAGTAATTCTTATTCCAAGATGTAATTTTTATTTCAAAATGTAATTTTTATTTTCCATTATGAAATTTCATGTCACTCAATTTGTAATAAGTTCATGGTTCCCAAGCTGCCAAATCAGAGTTCCACAAGCCAACAAAGCATCAAAAGTCATAATGTAAAAAGTTCTAAATCATCAAATGATCAATGTGTAAATAATGAAGTCAAAAAAATAAAAGCTATAGTTTCAAAGTGTAAAGTGAAAGAGAAGAAAAGAGAAAGTGGGTCCCAAGGCCCAACAAATCAAATTCACCAAGTATAAAGACCACCATAAGAAAAAGAAGAAGCTCATTTTGTATTGTAACCATTAAGCTTGCACTCCCTCAGCTCAAAAAACCAATTTGCACGGTCAAAATTTGAGTTTTTGGGTGGCACTGCGTTTTTTGAACAGGAACTGCACTTTTGGACAACAGTGTTGTGCTTTTTGCTGAAGGGCATTGCACTTCTGGGTTTTTGTTGATTGGAGGGCTCCTCAACCAGTCCATGCACAACCGCAGCCATAAGTTGCCTTGTGTTTGTGATGATTGGAGGGCTCCTCGACCGGTCCAATCTTCCGACACCACATTATCGGCTAGTACCCTAACCTCTTGACATCGGAGATTATAAACAATTGCAGTCGACACCACTAACGTATGTCGCACCCACCATCTGACATCGATCTATTGCATCCACATTTCCCCACCTGCTATTATATATGTCTCCACCACATTATGTTAACTTTGTCACCTCTCCCATGCACCTTGTCTACGACCACACTGACGTCTGACAGTGTTGACCACCAAACCCTTGCAACATAAATCCCTGTTGATCGATTCATCCAGTTGTCATTCCTTTTTGTTGAATCGGTTTATATTCCCTTAGTGACATATATATTTAATTAAACAGATACTATACAATTTAGTTATATATATATTAATTAAATAAATTATTATTAATTAAAAATATACATATAACAATATTATTATTATTATTTAAATTTTTAAAAAAAATGGGCCCACTAGGAAAAAGAAAAACAAAATGGGAAGCAGTAATAATAACGATAATTCAAAGAAATTTCAAGAAGAACTCGACAAAGTGCATAGGCGCCTTGACGAGGCTGAAAGGAAGAAAGATGATTTCGGGGTTCGACAAGACGAAATGGTAGAAAATATCTTAGCAATAAATAGCATGATGAGTCAGTCTATGGGAGGATCCAATCCACATTTTAATCCCTCAGAGACGCAAAGTCCCAAATCTCCAAAAGGAGAAATTTTTCCAAATAATGATTTTCCTTTGATGCATGAAAAGCCACGAATACCGCATGTACATTTTTGAAGGAAGTCATTACTACACCAAGTTTTCTGATAAAGACTACCTAAAAATTAAAAGATAATTACCTAAATATGATGGTAAGGACCATAAAGGCACCATTATATGTGTGAATAAGATGGATGAAATTTTCAGAGAAAACCCACCAATAGGTGAACAAGAGAAGGTCATGACTGCATCCAATTACCTGGAAGCGGAAGCATATGATTGGTTCCTATGGTGGTCTAACAAATGTGTAGCTCGCTCATTCAATTGGAAAATTTTCAAAAATGCCTTGTTAGAAAGGTTTCATGACGAAGAAGAGGATGATATCTACGAGAGACTCGCTCACCTCAAATAGAAGGGAACATTAAATGAATACACGCACAAATGTGAAGTGTTAGAAGTAAGGAAAAGAGGATTCTTAGACGAAGAGCTATTGAAAATGTATTTTTGTGGCCTTAAGGATTACATTCGAGAAAAATTAAAATTATATAAACCCCAAACCATTGAATATGTCAAACACACAACCATAATTATTGAACGGAAATATAAACTCCATAAAGCACCATATGCGGGTAATTAAAAATAAAACAACTACTCAAAGGGAAAGTTAAGTAAATCATCTTCAAAAAACGCTGGAAAGTATGTTCCACCACCAATTGCAATGAAGGAGAACAACAGTCTAATGTTGAAATAAAATGAGATGGAAAGTGTTAGACATGCGGATACAAATATTTCCCAGGACACAAATGCATGATGCAAAAACTTTACAACTGCGAAGCAGAACAAGAATAAGAATCTTCTGAAGATAGATCCGATGAAGAGAACAAGGAATAAAATGAGAACCTTAATCCAGATTTAGAATAATATATGCCACGAATTTATCTGGCATCCATCATAGGGATAGCTCAACCATAGACATTGAAGCTTAAAGGCCATATCAAGAAGAAAAAAAATTATTTTTCTAATAGACTCAGGCAATACACACAACTTTGTAGATGTCAATGTTGCAAAAATACTGAACAATTTTCCCTACCTTGTAGCAGATTTAAAAGTTATGGTGGCAGATGGAAAATGAATATATGGATTAGAAAAGTGCCATAAATTAAAAATGCAATTGAATGAATATGAAATGGATTCCAACTTTTGTACAGTCCCCCTAGGAGGAGTAGACAGCGTACAATGGTTACAAACACTAAGGATGTATTCAAAAAATCACCAAAAGAAGTTCATTACATTCAAAATGGATGGAAGGAAATATAAGTTGTTTGGGTTCCAAGACCCACCTACCCAAATTGATCTTAATTAGAATGTTAGTTTTGTTGTGCTATTTTCATTATCAGATATAAAACTTATTTACTAATCTTATGCTTGATGTACAAGTTCCTTGTTGCTTATGTGTGTCAAAGAGGTAATTAAAACTGAATTTTATGACTGAATTTGAAAGCATAAAGCATGATTTTAAAAGGCTAAATAGCATAAACATAAATAAAAATAAACCATCACAATTGATCCATTAAAACAGAGCTTTGATGAAGGATTTCACCCATCTTGGGTCACATCTCCTTGGTCTAGCTTCATAGCTTGGGCCTTTGTGTTAGCTCAATTTTACTCAAATTTTTGTTTACATGAATGATATGCTCTTGGAACATATTCCAATGAGTTTAAAATGTCAAAATATATCATAAATTACTATTTATTTACTCAATTTGGTTACCATATGCTCTAGGCATGGCCCTCCCTCTTGGTGGCCTTAGGCTTCAAAATTCTTCAAGGAAAAAAAAAAAAAAACCTCTGTATATTAGCTCCTATGCCTCTAAAACCTATTCCAATGTGTTCATAGCATACCAATTAGCCAATAATGACTATTTCTGAGCTCAATTTGGTCGAAAATTGACCCAGTTATGGCAAAAACAAACTTTCCCCCAATTTCTTCTCCAAATCTGGAAGGACTCCAGCTAACTCTGAAAATTTTGGTGGAATATCTAAATTTAGCATCACCGCTAATTCCGCCACTAATTAGGAGCAAGATTAATTAGTGTTTTATCACGCTTAACTATAGATAATCAAAGCTTAACTATGCGCTTATCCATTCGGCATAAACATGTTTTAATTAAAAACTAATTCTCGAATTAGTGGCTAATACATAGATTAATGTTAATACAAATTTCCGTTGTTTAAATTCGCTTCGCCCTTGGTTTTCAATGCACATTCTCACGGGAGGGGGCTGGCCCCCTCCGAATCCGCCATTGGAAATATTTCACTGTTTAAATCAAAAGAGGGTTGAAGAGGTTTTCAAGTTCTATCACAATGGTCCATTGGTGAAGGTGTCATGATTTTATGGGGGAGGTTGTGGGGTCAAGCCTGACCTCGCCCCTCCATAACGTATTTTTCATTGAAATACTAACGACCCGAAATATTTCATCGAACCTTAAATATTTTCCATCCTTCACAAATTTAATAATCCATCATTGTTTGCCAACGAAACCTTAGCATGTAATAAAAATTACTCCACCGTATGATATTCGGTCTACGCCTCCAACCTTGGTTAAATATAATGTGGATTTAATAAACTTTTTCAACCGGAATATATATATGTCTGTGTGGATTTCATATATATGATTTAAAAGAAAAACATAATATATATATATATATATATATATATATATATATATATATATATATATATATATATATATATATATATATATATATATATATATATATATATATATATATATATATATATACTTTTTATTTTCCAGCACATAAATACCATGAACCCAAACTCAATCTTAGGAGGTTATTGGACAAATTTTACCTTCACAAACCAAACTGGTAAATCTAGCAATGGCATTTGTCACAGTCTCATTGGACTAAAAACTGAAGAAGATTCCTTGAATACTGACTGGGCTTCCATGTCATCAGCGTGTACCTATTCTGCAATTTTTTTTATAAAAATTTGCTTGTTCTTAACAGTGATCAGAAGACCATAACTCCTTCATCCAAACTCGGTTTTCAACAAAACGAGTTACGTTGGATTCCTGGTAATGGGTCGGTCATTTTCGTTTTGGTTTTGTTCAATTCTAAGAAATTTCATTTTTTAGCTAAAATACTAAGCCTCTGATCACAAATCATCTCTGCTCAACAAATGAAAAACATTATTCACAAGGGAGCCACAGTTTTTGTTGCACAATGTCAATTGGAGTTATTATCAATAGAATTTATTCACCAACCGTCAAAATTTTGATTCCTAATCCATAAATATGAAGAAAAAAAATTCCAGATTTGCCGATGAAATTGCCCCTTGAAAGTAAAATTGAACATATCATCGAAGCCAAACCATATTCAACACCAGTAAATTTTAAGTCGTATCATTACCCCCTTTATCATAAAACATAAATAAAATGACTAATTCAAGATCTTCTAAAGAATGGAATCATTACAAAAAGTAGAATTCCATACACGACACTAGTGGTATTGGTCATAAAGAAAGATGGATATTTTTGGTTAGGTATATATTATAGAGGATTAAACAAAATTATTATTAAAAATAAGTTCTCAATTCCATTCATTAATGAGATGTTAGATGAGCTCCATGGCACAGAATATTTCTCAAAATTAGATTTGAGATCAGGTTACTATCAAATTCATGTGAGATTAAAAGACGTCGAAAATATGACATTCATAACTCACGAAAGGCATTATGAGTTTAAGGTTATGCCATTTGGATTAACAAATATTCCAGCCACCTTCCAAGAAACCATGAATGAAATTTTCCACCCATACTTGTGAAATTTTGTATTAGTTTTTTTCAATGATATTCTAGTTTATAGTAAGACATGGAAGGAGCACCTCAAGCATCTAGAGGAAGTGTTTTCCATATTAGAGAAGAATCAATTTTGTGCCAAGTTATTAAAATTTACCTTTGGGAAAAAGGAAGTTGAATATCTAAGACATGTTATATCCATAGAAGGAGTCAAAGTGGACCCCAAAAAAATCAAAATAATGGCCCAAACCCAAGAACGTATCAAAAATAAGAGGATTTCTAGGTCTAACTGGGTATTACAGAAGGTTCATAAAAAACACTTTTCAATGGAATAACCAGGTAGGCAAATTCTTTGAGAATCTAAAGGAAGTAATTTCAGCCATACTGGTACTAGAAACTCCAGACTTCTCCAAAGAATTCTTAGTCAAATGTGATGCTTCAAGGTTCAGAATTTGGGTTGTATTAATGCAAGACAACCACCCTATAACATTCAAGAGTAGGAAACTTAACAAACGAGAAAGCTTGAAATCAATCTACCAAAAGGATATGCTTGACATCATACATGCTTTAACTAAATAGCAACAGTACTTACTCGGAAGTAAGTTCTCAATATGAACTAACCACAATAATCTTCAATACTACTTCAACAAAAGACATTGTCAACAGAACAACAAAAGTGGATGGAGAAACTTTCAGCATTCGACCTAGAAATTTTGCAGAAAAAGGGGAAACAAAATGTTGTATTTGATGCACTCTCACATAAGGATGATGACAACACAACATGCCCCACCTTGGTAGTTTTTCCTGAATGGTTAGATGAAATAAGAGCTGAGTATGCCAAATATTTGGATTGTGGTTCTATGATTGAAAATATCAGTCAATACACCAATTTTGAATGGAATAATGACCTATTATGGTACAAGGGTAGAATTTACCTAACACCAACATCAAAATTTAGAACGAAAATTCAAAAGAATATTACATTTATCCTACAGTCGCGCATGTCGGATTCTTCAAGACTTACTACAACATTCGACAACCATTCTATTGGAAGGGTATGAGTAAGGAAGTCCAAAAATATGTTGCAGAATGTGCTGTTTGTGAGAGGAATAAGAGTGAAATTATCCCAACCCCTGGTTTACTACACCATTACACATTCCAAATAAAAAATGGAGGAAATATTGATGGAATTCATTGAAGGACAACTAGTATATGATGGTAAGGACAAGATATTTTTCATAGTCGACAAACTCACTAAATATGCCTATTTTATGGTCGTAAAAAAAAATGACAAAACTAAGTAAATTGCGTATGTGTTTTCTAAAAACGTTTACAAACTACATGGGTTTCCCAATGTCATTGTCAGTGATAGAGATGCAAAATTTAAAGGCAATTTTTTGGAAGGATTTATGCATGAGTTCCGCATATCACCCCCAAAAAGATGGTCAAACTGAAGTCATAAATAAATGTTTGGAAACATATCTTTGTTGTTTCATCACCAACAAGAAAAACAGATGGACCCAGTGGCTACAACTGGCGGAATGGTGATATAATACCACCTACCATACTTCAGCTAAGATGACACCTTTCCAAGCCTTATATTGTTATGAGCCGCCCAAGTAGAAGGGTTTTCACTACTCAATTCTAAGGTACAAACATTAAAATACCACTTAGAAGAAAGCCAAAGAATTATTAACTTATTAAAATAAAATCTAACCATGGCACGTAATAGAAATATCCTTCTAATAACTTCAATCATCTATTTATAACATCTTCATCTATTTGGCCCTCAAATATGGGAATTCCAAATTTTACTTGTACCTTAAAAGGAGCGGCCCCTCCAGAATGGTTGTTGGATGCAAATGTGCCATTGGTGTCCAATCGTTGAAGGATCAGGAAAATTTACCTATCATCGCATTCCTTTGTTTCTCGAGGGCCTCCTCAAGCTATTTTGATAGGATCTCCTGCTCCCTCATCTTTCTTTTCTTCCCCCATGGGAAACTGCCAAGGTTTGCGAGGTTTATCTTGCAAAGATTCCACCAGATCAAACCCTAAATACTTATACCCCGACCTCGTTCAGTACATGCAAAGAAGAATCAAGAAAGAGTAGACCGTTATGATACCACTGATCTAGACTTATGCAATAATGAAATAAAATAAAAAAATACACATAAACGTAGAGATCCAGTAGAAATAAAACTTCATGGCATTAATATCAAATAAATGAAATATGCTTACAAACAGAATGGAAATAAACTAGATAGGGCACTAATAACTTATCTCTAAGAAGAAATGTGGCAGGCTCCAAACCAATTGAAGCACCAACCTGAGTGGAGGCACCCACCACCTTCTCTAACTTCACGTGGACCACTTTTCATAATATTTCAAATCGGATCTAACTAATTTTCAGTCAGTATCATTCTTCAAACTAATCATATTATTGTTTTTATGACGTTGTCCCACCATTTCCATACTATGTTCTAGCCTGTTCATCAATCTAATCACATAAAACCATTCTCGGAACTTGTTCTTACCACATACACAATACTCACTACAATCTTCTCATTAGCTTCCAAAACACATACCACAAATTTTGAACATCAAGAATACACCATCAATAATTTTCCAGCACTTAGGACTATTCACCATTAAACACTGATCGAATTGCTTCTTCTAGAATTCAGTTTGGCCTTAAAATGAGCCTTGAAACATCCAAAAGCATATAAAACTATAAAAAAGTAATCATTCTATAGAATGACAGAATGAGAGCACATTCCACAAAATAGAACTTTAAAAGATATAAATGACTAATTATTCAACAAAATGGATAAATTTGGTGCACCAATAACCATTATATATATAAAAAAGCGATTGAGTCTTATGGACTTGAACCCACAACCTGTACTGAACAAACCATGCCACATAATCAACTAACTAGTCTCATAAGCCATCACATATGGGGGAGACTTTTTTTACTTATTTAGATCGCTGCAGTCGATACTAAAAATGGGCATTTACCCCTTCACAAAATTATTCAGCAACGCAGTGTATACAGACAATCGAAGGTTCAAATACTCCACCAATCACATAATAGATCAACTATACCACCACTACATACCTTCATATCTCACTTGATCACAAAACTATCATTGATGGGAATGTTTTTTCACTTGGACTCTTGACATTGATATATATATATATATATATATATATGATTTGGTGTGGTCCCAAGGCTTCAAGGTCTGACCTTGGAGCTGACCTTAAGGTTGAACAACGTTCAACATGACCTTTGTTCAAACATGATGTCGCCTGTAATCTAGGACTTAAAATTTCCACGAGACCATGACTATGTGACCTCGAAATTAGTGCTCAACCATTTTCATTAAGTAATGTGACCAATCTATGTGACCCTATCCTTGGGGTCCATGGTTTCCCGCATGATAACATCACCCATTTTTGATCATTTGACCAACCAAAAACCGTTGTTTGGGCTTACCACATGGCAATCCCTAGAGGTTCCATGTCATCCTATTGATGTCATCTCACCCAATCTAACAGTGTCATGTCGTAGTTGACTGTGCAAGGGGGAAACATCACTATCATTTCATCCAACCACTAGTTGCAATGTGTCACTATAAGATAGGCCAATGAATTTGGGTAAACTTCGTGTAGGCTCTACTTCCATTTTCCTTTCAAATTCTTCAACCAAACATCGTATCCGTCAGAACTGAGAAAGATGCACGACTTGTAACACATTAAAATTCTTGCAAGTTCATCCATAATATTTCATTGAGTTAACCACTAAACCATGGATGCACATGGAAGATGCACACTATTTAAAAAATTTGGTGTCAGTGGGTTTTTCCCTATAGTTTAGGCCCCTAACTAATGTTTATTTTCAAATGGCCATAAATTTACATCGAGATGGATTTTTTTAGAGTGTGACATATCATTAGAAAGGTCTCAACAATTTTTATCCATTCATGGTATTCATAAACTCATTAGTGTCATAAACTTGTGAAAGACTCAATAAAATTTACACCTCTTTTGACTTCACCTGATGAGGGTATGCAAGAGATCTAGTTTTTGTGTCACTTTCTTTGGTTCATGATTGTTACTTTTGCTTCCTTAAGTAAACCCTTTGGCATCAATGATACCTATTTTAATCAATGACAACACAATGTGCAATTGTATTTCCTTCGCCAAGTCTCCCGCATGTAACCTTTTCTTCACCCTCGCTTTCTTCACATTAGTCTCTACTTTTATCATCAAGAAAATAAATAAAATACATACCAAAATCAACATTAGTTATAACATTTTTGGACTCTTTAGGATGTAGATGTATTCCTTGATATTATGTTAGAAAATAAAATTCTTCATGACAAAATCAACTATATATTATTATATCTTATTTTTGATCCAGTGGGTGGCTACCCACCTATTCCACCTAGACCTCCATTTAGTTTCATCAGTTTCCTTTTTTATAGCAGCATTTACTATTTTTAGTATATTTTCGGGTCGTGAACTTCCAGAGCCATTTCGACCCCCTAAACGACGTTTTTTTAGGTCTACAGTAGACCCAGGGACATAGGCGGCCTACAAAAATACATATAGTACTCGAAGAGATATTTCTAATGATATATCATATGCGCCAAATGGAGATAATATGACCATGTTACGACCCCGAGAAGTTGACCGCCAAACTAACCCCAACAAGGCCCACAAAATTTTGGTGTTTCATCTCCTGGGGTTAGGGTTTTGGTTGTTTATGGTTTTCCTATGTTGTTCAATAATAAAAAGGCCCTTGAGCCACATTGTAACATAGTTCAAAGTCCTGAAATTGCCACATCTCTTCTCAGAGATAAGCTATCAGTGCCCTAGCTATTTTATTTCCATTCTGTCTGTAAGCACATTTCATTTATTTGATATTAATGCAATGAAGTTTTATTTCTGCTGCATATCTACATTTATGTGTATTTTTTATTTTATTTCATTCTTGCATAAGTCTGTATTAGTGGTATCATAGCGGTCTACTCTTTCTTAATCCTTCTTTGAATGTACCGAATGAGGTCGGGTTAAGTATTTAGGGTTTGACCTGGTGGAATATTTGCAAGATCAGCCTCGCAAACCTTGGAAGCTACCCATGGGGGAAGAAAATAAAGATGAGGGAGCAGGATATCCTATCAAAATAGCTTGAGGAGGCCCTCGAGAAACAAAGGAACGCAATGATAGGTAACTTTTCCCCGATCCTTCAACAGTTTGACACCGGTGGCACATATGCATCCAGCAACCACTATGGAGGGGCCGCTCCTTTTAAGGTACAAGTAAAATTTGGCATTCCCATATTTGAGGGAAAAATAGATGAAGACGTTATAGATAGATGGTTGAAGCTATTAGAAGGATATTTCTTGGTTCATGACTTTTCCAACTGGGATAAGATTAATTTTTCACTCCTCAAAGTCACCCCCCATGTCAAGGACTAGTTGGAAACCTACTATGGGAAAAAGGACAAGAGGTAACCCTCTTTGTTCTCGGTCGCACCCACTTCGGATTCTTTCCAAGATGCCATCAAGGAACAATATTATCTTGTGGGGAGCTATGAGGACAAGTGTATACAATGGACTACGATGTGGTAGCAAAGGGATCAAGATGTGCATGAGCCAAAGAATCTGTTCCATACCCTGCACACAAAGTTGGGTATCAAAGATTCAGACAAAAATTTGGTGTTGAATTACCGTATTTTTCTGCACATATATATCCAAGAGGAAATGGAGTTCCTTGACATCTCTTCGCTTGGTGCAGCATACTAGTATGTTGCCAAGAATGAGCATAAATTCAAACAGAAGAAGCAATACTTTGTATCTATGAATCATAACCAAGGGAAAGGTGTCCCCAAACCACAGATTATAGGACAAAGCCAAGGCGAGGAAGCCTAGGACAACCCGCCAAGGCCGCAAGCAAATAAAAACATCGCGAAGCCAAATAAGGACATGGAAAAGTGGTGTGAGTTCCATACGAGCTACAATCACAACACAAATGAGTGTCGAGCCAAGCAGTCACTAGTGGTTGAGCTAAAGGATTCTGAATTGGATGCATGCTCTAACTCTGAATCAGAACCCAACAAGGGGAATAATAAAGGGAAGCATATTATTGATGCGGAGCCCAACGCCACCATTTCCACCATGAAGATCTAGAAGGAGGAACCAGATGATCCAGAGGAGGGGGAGTGCCTCTTCCATTCCCAGATCTGGGTAAAGGGTTGCCTGTTGCAGTTCATTGTCGACAGCGAGAGCCAAAAGAAACTCATTTAATTAAAAGTCATGAAGAAACTGGGCTTTCCGACCACATCACACCCACAGTCATACACTATTTGGTGGCTTCACCAAGGACAGAATCTCCACGTCATCCAATAGTGCCTCCTTCCCTACAACATCAAGCCCTTCAAAAACGAGGTATTATGTGACATTGCTCCTCTTGATGTGTGTGATGTATTATTAGGCCAACCATACTCGTGGAAGTGGCATGTTGTGTATGAGTCCAAGCCTCGCGTTGTTATTTATACTTTGGGAAATAATTTGTAAAGGATATCAGAGGTAGCACCGCCTACTACCATTTCTTTCATTACTGCAAAATAATGCAATAAGCTCATTTCCATAACTAGGAAAAAAAATTTCCTAATGATCCGCCCTCATGGCAAGAAGAACATTATGGCCACGACCTCCAGATAAGGCTCCTCTGCATGACAACAATAGATGGACAAGGTTGTGGAGGAGTGTGGGGACATATTCACCTCACCCATAGGGGTGCCTCTACATTGTCAGGTCAAGCACTCCATCGATCTGACCCCAAGTGTGTTGCTTCCTAATGGACCAACCTATCAGTGTTATGTCCTGGAGAACGATGAAATCAAGTGGCAGATTCATGAGCTACTACAGAAAGGTCACATTTTTTTGAGTTCATCACCCTGTTGAAGCCTGATCATTTTGGTGGAGAAGAATAATGGGACTTGGAGACTCTACTTTGACTATCGGGCGTTGAACAAGTTCACTGTCCGGAATAGGTACCCAATCCCACATATTGATGACCTTCTGGACCAACTCAAGGGAGAAAAATATTTCAACAAGATCGACTTGACGTCCGGGTATATCATCTAGTACCAATCAAACCATCTGATGTGTGGAATATTTCCTTCAAATCCTAGGAGGGCCTTTTCGAATGGTTGGTCATGTCTTTTGGGTTGAAGAATGCTCCTGCAACCTTCATGAGGTTGATGGACGACATCTTGCAACCATTCACCAACTCATTTGTGGTAGTGTACTTGGATGACATCCTAATCTTAAACCAAACTTGGGAAGAGCACCTCCATCACATCTGACTAGTCCTCCAAACACTATGGCAACACAAGTTGTGTGCTAATTTGGAGAAGTGAAATGTTGGCATGACCCAAGTTCAGTATTTGGGATACATTATTGATGAGTGGGGGGTGCAACCAAGTCATTCGGGATTGGCCAACCCCAACCACTCTAACAGATCTCTGCATCTTTCTGGGTCTTGCCAATTTCTACTATAGGTTTGTGTTGGGATTATCTCATACCACTTGGCCCTTAATTCAAGTCACCGAGAGAGGAGAGAAAGAAAAATTATTTTGATATGAATCTCAACAGAAGGCGTTAATAGATTTGAAAGATCGCCTTTTTTCTGCACCAGTGCTCACATTACCAGAGTTGCAAAAACTATTAGAGATCAAGACAGATGCCTCTTACTATGCTATTGGGGCAGTTCTTACTCAACAGTGGCATCCTGCAGCATATCACAGTGAGACACTTTCTAACACTGTCTATAAGTATCCCACTTATGACAAAGAGATGTATTCCATTGTGCAGGCTTGCCGATAATGGAATCATTACATTTTGGGGAAGGAAACGGTCGTCCACACAAAACATTGACCCTTGCAGTTCATACAGACACAAGGGAAGTTGCAGAACGATCGCCATCAGAATTGGTACACATACCTGCAACAATTTCATTTGAACATCAAGTACAAGAAGGGTAGCACCAATAATGTTGCAGACTGCCTCAGTCGACCACCAATCGTGGCGCTAACCACCATGCTCAACTCTTGTGGGAACGAGACTTCCGATTAGCCTCTTCTCTACATAAGCAATCCAGAATTCAGACACACATACAAAACGCCCTTGGAGGGTAAGCAAGTTCCAAATTTTCACCTCTAAGATGCACTACTATGTCACCTGGGACACCTTTGTGTTCCTTCAAGTGACCGTTTCAAGATGGTTTAGGAAGCGCACTACAGTAGGGTTGTTGGGCATTTCAGGGTCGAGAAAACATTGGCAGTGCTGCAAAAGTATTTCTATTGGTAGAACCTTTGACAAGATGTCAGGAAGTACATCAAATCCCGGACTGCCTGTGCCATTGCCAAATCGGACATCAAGAAGCAAGGCCTTTATACTCTGGTGCCTACCCCTAGTTGACCTTGGGAATCCATATCCATGGATTACATGTCGGGCCTTCCTTCTACTAAGCATGGAAATCACTGTGTTTTTGTGGTCGTTGATAGATTCTTGAAGATGGCCATTATGGTGGCCTGCAAGAAGAATATCACAGCAGAAGCCACTGTTAAAATCTTCTTTGAACGAGTGTGGGTACACTTTGGGATCCCACAGTCTATCATCTCAGATCGGGACAGCAGGTTCCTTGATACATTTTGGTCCAGCCTTTGGTCGATGTTGGACACCAATCTCACCAAGTCCACAGCTTTCCATCCCCAAACCAATGGACAGACATAGGTCATCAACATAATGATCGTACACATTTTTCGTGTGTAAAACTCAAAGCATCCACACACATGAGATGAGAGCCTCCCCTATGTACAACACAACAATAAACAGGCTCTCCACATCTCAACTGGCCACAACCCCTTTCAGGTAGGCTTTGGATTCCAACCATTATGTCCCATTAACATAGCCATGTCATTTGTGGCTACTTAGGTATATTCGGCTCATGTCCAGTCTAAAGCAGACAAGGTGAAAAACTTCATTGAGCTCATTCAACACATCCTCCAATAGGTTCATGACATATTGGACAGAGTCAATGCTAAGTATAAGCAACGACACGTTCAACATAGGGTGCCACATAACTTCCAGATAGGCGAAAAAGTATGGCTACATTTGCAAAAGGAGTGCCTCACTGGACCTCACCGCAAGCTTTGCCCGCTCCACTCTGGGCTATACACCATCACCAAGGTTGTAGGGAACAATTCGTTCAAGATCAGTATTCCACCATTCATTGGTCTACACCAGTGTTAAATGTTGATCGCCTTCGGCCCTGCTTTCCACCTTTAATGGACACATCTGACATGGCAAAATAACTCACACGAACAGATTTAAACCCATACTACATGGAACAAACCACAAATAATAAGATCATGTAAACACAGATCAATAACACCCGCCAGCAAAGGATCCATCTATACTGAGTTGTCGAAGCAGGCCAACTCCTTCACCAGGGCAAGTGGTTCACTAGGGACTAGGCTCAACAAAAATTTCCTCACCTCATAGAGGCTCTGCACGCAATGGGGAATATTGCTTCCTAAGCGGGGAGGAAAGGTCCAAGTGGATATTGGTGGCCACCCACTTATTCCACCTAGACCTCTAGCCAGTTTCATCAGTTTCCTTTTTTATAGCAGCATTTACTATTTTTAGCAGTTTTTTGGGTCTTGAACTTTCGGAGCAGTTTTGACCCCCTAAACGTCATTTTTTTGAGGTCTCCAACAGGCCCGTAGCTATAGGAAAGGACCTGCGGCAAAACTTGTAGTACTCAGAGAGATGTTTTCGATGATATATCATATGCAACAAATAGAGATAATATGACCAAATTACGGCCCTGAAAAGCTGACTCCCCAACTAACCCTAACAGGGCCCACAAACTTTTGTCGTTTCATCTCTTGGGTTATGGATTTCACTGTTTAGGGTTTTCCTATGTTCAATAATAAAAAATCCCTTGAGCCTCATTGTAACACAGTTCAAAGGCCTATAACCGCCACATCTCTTCTTAGAGGTAAGCTACCAGCACCCTAGCTAGTTTATTTCGATTCTGTCTGTAAGCATATTTCAATTATTTGATATTAATGCAATTAAGTTTTATTTCTGCTACATCTCTGTGTTTATGTGTATTTATGTATTTTATTTTGTTCCTGCATAAGTTCGGATCAATTTGAAACATTAAATTTTTGGAGCAAAAGAAGATAGATATAATTCTTGAAAATATTTAGGGTTAGATTTGTTGAGGCGAATTTTAATTTCATATTTTTCATTGCTACTAGTGCATTCATCCTCTTGAAACCCTAGATCAGTATTATCATAATTTTTATCCAAATCAAAACAATTATCAATGCGCAACTCACTTGGGTACATGAATTTATAATATGCATGAAAGATAGAATGAAAATCTCTCAAGGAAGAGATGTTGGAAAGGGTAAGACTCTTGTACCATTTCCTTGTGTCTTTTTCTAAAGACATCTTAAACAAGTTCATTACAACATCTTCATGACAAACCCAAATTTTATGATTACAATAATGAAAATATATCAGATGTTGTGTAGAGTTACATCGCCATCCTCCTAAATGGAAGGAAGATATTTGTCACATATGTCAATGTTAAGCACGCAGTGAATGAGAAAGCCATTGAAGTAATAAAAATTTCTAATATGAAGTTTCCAGGTGAAAGAATTTTAAAACAAAGATTTTTTGTGAAAGAAACAATCCACATTATTGTGCTCATATTCACCAAGAAATCATAGAATTTAATTTTGTATCATTTATCACGGAAGGAATATATTTTCGCTTTGTTCCCCAACAATAGTGCCAAAACATAGGTTGTCCCTCAGGTTTAGTCCCATTAGTAATCAATGCCAAGGAAGCCTATGGAGGTTAGGAAAACATCCTTGCTTTAGGTCTCAAGCTATCCCTTGGATCAAAAGGGGTGACCCTTGAATTGTCATGATTAATCATTTTTATAAGCTTCCTTAGAACAACTTCTTTAATCTTACAAGTTGGCCAGTTTCAAGATTGGTTATAAAATAGAAGATGGAGAATTATAACAACTCAAATACAATGAGTACACTCGAACTAATATATTTAGATGAAGACCCCTCCAATAGGCATATTTTTAGGGCTTTACAGCTACTTCAAAGTTAAAAGATGACAAATTCACAAGAATAATATACCAAGAGAATAGCATGGGTATTCCTCCATATAAAGAAACACAAACATATCAAAAACAAAGAAAATTGCATATGCATCTCCCATAGGTCAAAAACATATTAAGATGATATAATGAATTTATTGCATGTGTGAGAACAACAAATTAATAATTTTAACCTAATAACTCACAACAAATGTAAACCTTTAAATTATATGTTTTTTTTTGTAAAAAAATCTAAAAGAAAATTATCTTTAAACCCTAAACCATAAATTAAATTTCCTACCAAATATTTATATTCAACTATTCATTAAATAAAACATTTTAAAATACATAAAAATGTTTTTCCTTTTTTTTATAAATTCGGTAAGACCTTCTATTTTCTATTTATAATTAATGTTTTTCGATCACATAAGAAGTAAGACTTAATCTGTAAAGTGGGAGGTGAATCCACTGGCTAGTCATTGATCTACTATAATATGGGCCCTCCGGGCTATACCCTGAGTGCTTGTCTTTATTCCTGTCCCAAGACCCCTTTTTATGCTTCATATTTGGCCTTATTCTCCTACTTTAAGAGTTAGTTTCTCACTTTCAGTTTGTGTAACCTCCTTGTATATTGCTTTACAAAAGTTTACTTACACTTCAATCATTAAATTACTTTTAATCCCATTAATTTATTTATAAATTTATTTTGATAAAATAATAATACTGTAAATGCTAACTTCATTAAACCTAATATCGTTGTAATGGCAATATCATAGGCACAACTCATGCTTTCAACTACATCTCACTGTTTTGATGGGCATCGAATTTTATATCCTCGATCCTTGAGCTTTGTTCTGAGAATAAGTATTATATATCACTATCGGAATTAAACCCACTCATAATCCAAGAAAATCTGGAACTCTGATAAGAATACTTCTTCCTTGTAGCTATGAACAAAATACGTAGTCATGGAGGTTATTACACTTTAAGTTGTATAGATCATCAACATCCTCTAATGCTATTTTTCAATCTTATCATTTCCAATATTGATATTGTTTTTTGTGCAAAGATATGCAATGATTAGAAATTATAGGAGTATGGTTAGATTTTGATTAGATTTTGAATTATGGAAAATTTTAAAGATGGAAATTTATTTTAAATTTAGAAATTTTAGCAAATATTACTAACAATTTATATAAAAAAAATTCAAAATTATCATATAAACAAAAAAAATTTTAAAATAAATAAAAATTAGTCAGTATTTTTTTTTTAAAACATAAAAATTAACCCATTAACAACTAAAATTTTCTTAATTCTGAACCTATTAAACCTAACAAAATATATATATCTAAATAAATTAACAAACTCTCCATAAATCACTGTTAAAAAAAATTGAAATTTCAATGGCCTTCAACTAATTTGTATGAGCTTATTTAATTATAAGCCGATTGCATAACCAGAGAAATATATGTGCATGTGATAAATATTAAATTTATAACTCATTTTTGCAAAGAAAAAAAATCGAATATATTAGTTGAAGATGCCGATCTTCCCGATAAACCTAAAAAATTATGTGATGAGGTAAATTATGTGAAGATATGTTACTCAGCAGCAAATTTAAAGGATCTATGCATTTTGGATATTTATTAATTATATTTTTTAAGTCACAGAATTCCTGTAATGCATTTTTTAATGTTGTGTGATTTTGTTTTTATTATTAATTTATTTTTATAAGTTATAATTGAAAATATGAATTAAATATAGTAAGTTTATAGTTGGGTAGGCTTAATGACTAAGAATATGTGTTTTCTTTTAAACTGTCAAGGGTAGGGTAGAGTATGTATTTCTTGGTAAACTTTGCAGGAGCATGTGTTTCCTCCTAAGAGATTACAGACTCAAAACCAGAAAGGGATAGAGTATGTATTCCTTCATCTAAAAACTGGTATTTCATTTTGAATAAACCACACCATACAAAACATAAATTTACTTTATAAAATATATATAGTTAAACTCACTGGTCCCATAAACAATGAAGTCTCATACATCAATTTGGTGAAGCTTTTGGATAAGTTATCACTAAAAATTGTCATTTGGTTTTAAATAAACCACACCATACAAAACATAAATTTGCTTTATAAAATATATATAGTTAAGCCCACCTGATAAGTGTGGAATAAAAATAATGAGATGTATTGTTAACTCACTCTGTGATGTAAAAGTCACTTGCTCTAAATTAATAAGCAAAAATCCAACTATTTTAAAAACTGGTTGTGAAAATTAATTTCATAACACAATCACAATTAAAATATTGATATGTGAAGTTAAAAACTAAAAGTCTTCAACTAAATTCTTTTCAGTATGTAGCGGAGTTATCAATAACCAGTTTTTGACACTTAATAAATGTTAGAGCAATCAGTGCGCAGGAAATTAAAAGACACAACAACAACAAATAAACCATACACAGAAGACAGAGTTTAACGTGGTTCACCCAACCATTCTGGGCTACGTCCACACAACATAGGCATCGGCAATTCCTTATTAATCAAACAGGAGATTACATAATTAAATCCTCACAAACTCTCACACACTCAAAACAATCCGTATGGATACCTGTTTTATAGCAAGGAGAATCTAACTGCCTCATAAATCCTCTCGACTCAAATTTAGGATGCATTAACTCCCTCCCAACAACCTGGAGTTAATCTAGCAACAAAATTTCTATTGTTGTCACCTACTGAGATTTTTGCCTATTTTATTCAAAACAGAAAATCTCAACAATCTCCACCTTGACAACAATTAGCCTGATGCCCTGTTCTTTATTATTTTATCTTTTCTGCAAGCCAAGAGAAGCCAAACACCAATGCAACTTCTCCAACAAAACTGGTTTCGTGAACATGTCTGCACAGTTTTCCTTTGTATGCACCTTTTCAAGAGAGACTCCCCTTTCAGTGATAACCTGTCTTACAAAATGATACTTTATTGGAATATGCTTTGATTTACTATGATAGGCCGGATTCTTAGCCAAATGTATTGCACTTTGACTGTCACAAAATAACTTGATGTTGTCCTGCAACCTACCAAATTCACCAAACAAACCTTTCAACCAAATCGCTTCTTTGCAAGCATGAGAAGCAGCAATGTATTCTGCTTCAGTAGTGGATAAAGCAACAATGTTCTGTAGCTTTGACATCCAGCTGATAGCTCCACCTGCAAGAGTAAAGACGTACCCTGAAGTCGACCTTCTCTTATCCAAATCACCTCCAAAATCGGAATCAACATATCCGCAAACATATTCACTACTCTTATTGAAAGTGATACAATAACTACTTGTGCCTCTCAAATACCGAAGCACCCATTTCACTGCTGACCAGTGTTCTTTACCCGGATTTGCCATGTACCTGCTGACAACCCCAACTGCATATGAAATATCTGGTCGAGTACAAACCATCGCATACATCAAACATCCTACTACATTAGCATATGGAATTCGAGACATATAATCCTTTTCTTCATCTGTATTAGGACATAAACTAGAAGAAAGCTTAAAATGGGAAGCTAAAGGGACTGACACAGGCTTCACATTGTTCATTCCAAACCTCAAAAGTATTTTCTCAATATACTTCTGTTGTGATAGCCACAGCTTACCATTGCTCCTGTCTCTGAAAATCTCCATGCCCAAAATCTGTCTTGCTGCTCCTAGATCTTTCATATCAAATGTCCTTGCCATCTGAGTCTTCAACTTGTTGATTTCTTCAATGCTTTTGCTTGCTAAAAGCATATCGTCAACATACAACACTAAGATAATGAACATGCCATTACTTAACTGCTTAAAGTAAACACAATGATCATATTCACTTCTTATATATTTTTGACTCAACATGAAAGAATCAAATTTCTTGTACCACTGTCGAGGCGACTGCTTCAGACCATACAATGACTTCTTGAGCCTGCAGACAAATTTCTCATTGTGATGCTGAACAAACCCTTCCAGTTGTTCCATATAAATTTCCTCATCTAAATCTCCATGTAAAAATGCAGTCTTAACATTTAGTTGTTGTAATTCTAAATCAAGCAAAGCAACTAATGCTAATACAATTCGAATTGAAACTATTTTAACAACTGGTGAAAATATCTCATGAAATTCAATGCCTGCTTTCTGAGAAAACCCTTTTGCAACCAGCCTCGCTTTGTATCTGTCCTCCGTATCATTCACACCCCGTTTTACCTTGAAAACCCATTTACACCCCACAGTTTTCCTGTCTTTCGGAAGCTCAACCAGATCCCATGTGCCATTCTTACCTAAGGCCATCATTTCTTCCTTCATGGCTGCTTTCCATTTGTCACTCTTTGAACCTTCTACAGCTTCCTGATAGCACAGAGGTTCATCATCGTTAGCTGTCAAAGCAACTGAAGTAACATAATCATCATACCTTCTCGGAGGGCGTTTGATCCTTGTAGACCTCCTTAAGGATGTTTCTGGTGCTTCCACAATTGGCTGACTACCATCTGTAGGAACTTCTTCATGATTACCATCTGAGACCTGTTCATGACCTACATCTGAACCCTATTCATAATATGATTCTGAAACCTGTTCATGACTAGAATCTAAACTATGGTCATCATGACTATCATTATAAGTGCTATCAAACTGAATGTGCTGAAAATCAAATACATCATCCTGTTTCAATTTACTATCTACATCTAACTATACAAGAGAGGATTCATTAAACTTTACATCTCTGTCGATGATGATTTTGCGGGTAGTAGGATCCCACAATCTATATCCCTTTGTTCCAACACCATACCCAACAAAGATATACCTTTTTGATTTTGGATCTAATTTAGTTCGCTGATGTTTAGGCACTAGAGCATATGCATCACAACCAAACACTTTGAGTTTAGAATAATCACAAGGGTGACCTTTCCATACCTCTTGAGGAATCTTGCAACCTATCGCTGTCGATGGCGACCGATTTATCACATAACAAGCTGTAGCCACCGCTTCTGTCCACAACTCCTTCTGCAAACCAGCATTACTCAGCATACTCCTTGCTCTCTCCAAAAGAGTCCTGTTCATGCGTTCAACAACTCCATTTTGCTGAGGAGTATAAACAATAGTCTTATGTCTCTCGATCCCTGCATCCTTGCAATAGTTTTCAAACTCCTTGGAGGTAAACTCACCACCATTGTCAGTTCTTAAACATTTTATAGTTCTACCAGTGATGTTTTCTACCAATGCTCTAAACTGCTTGAAAACTATAAAAACATCAGACTTCCTTTTCAACATGTAGACCCACACTTTCCTAGAAAAGTCATCAATAAACGATACAAAATATGACGAGCCACCATACGAGGTTGTAGGTGCTGGACCCCAAACATCTGAATGGATATAATCAAGTATGCCTTTACTAGTATGTTTGCCTGTTTTAAACTTTTGTTTACTTTGTTTTCCAAACAGACAATGCTTACAGAAATCTAACTTTCCAGACTTCAAATTTGGAAGTAACTTGTGATCAGCCAAAATTTTCAACCCTCTTTCACTCATATGCCCCAATCTTTGATGCCATAAGTGAATGGAACTACTGTCATGTTCAGACACAGTAGACACAAAATTTGACCCTGTACCTCCTTCTAACTGAAATAGATTTCCTACTTTCTTAGCTTTCATAACTAGTAAAATGCCTTTGTAAATTTTCATTACTCCACCTTGAATTACAGTTTTATATCCATTTGTGTCAAGTGCTCCCAGTGAAATTAGATTTTTCCTTAAATCTGGTACATGTCTTACATCAGTTAACATTTTAGTTGTCCCATCAAACATTTGCAGCTGTATACTCCCTATTCCCACAATATTAGATGTGACATCATTACCCATATACACGACTCCATCATTAACTGATCTATACGTCTTAAACCATTCTCTATGAATACACATGTGGTTTGATGCACCAGAATCTAACAACCAATGTTGATCATGATTTGACAAATTAACTGATAACACTTCGTCGCTCATACCTGAACCAGATGCCGAACCTGTATCTGTCGTGTTTGCTTCCTTCTTCTCTGTCGAAGAGTCTCCTTTCTTCTCTGTTTGCTGTCTCTTCCAACGGTCCTTCTTCAAATGCCCCGATTTGCCACAAAACCAGCACTTTACTTTTCTCTTCTTCCCTTTCGACTTTGAACGCGAATCGATGTGCTTACCAGAGCGTCTTTCTCTAGAACGACCTCTAGCCATCATTGCCTCTGATGTAGAGGTGTCAGCATTCGACCTCTTCCTTGTCTCCTCGGACAACAAGGCTCCAACCACATCGTCAAACTCAAGGATGTCTGCAGTACTAAAGCTTATGGAAGTAACAAAGTGATCCCACGATTCGGGCAATGAACACAATAGAGTTATTTTCTTATCCTCTGAATCAAATTTTACATCTAGACTTTGTAATTGTACCAATAGAGTATTGAAAACATTCAGATGGTCAGTAATCGAGGTACCTTCCTTCATCCGCAAACCATAAAGCTGTCGCTTCAGGAGAATTCGATTTGTCAAGGATTTCGTCATGTAGAGCTTCTCAAGCTTCGACCACAGGCCTGCAGCTGTTTTCTCTGACACGATATTAAACAACACATCATCCGCCAAACACAGCCGAATAGCACTCACTGCTTTTTCATCCATCTCGGCCCACTCATTATCTGTGATGTTGTATGGCTGTTTGGATTTTCCCAACAACGCCTTAGCCACGCCTTGCTGTACCAGGAGATCATGCATCTTTACCTTCCAGATCTCGAAATTGTTTTTGCCGTTAAACTTCTCAATTTCAAAACGGGCACTCTGAGTTTTCACCATCTTGTAGCAACCAAAACCAATCTCCAATTCCAACTAGTTAACCAGTTAAATACAGATTTAACACATAATGCCTTCGCCTTTATAACAAGCCTTTCCTTTCATACCATATGCAAATGGAAATTTAATATTCAAAACTATTTTTAAATGCCCTTAACCTTAACATGATGTCATATTGATTTTCAATTTACAAAGAAAAAATGGCATATCGATTTTAAACATTATAATATAAAATGGCATTTTATATACCAATCGACTTCCCCTTTTCCTTTTTTAAATACAAATGGCATACAAAACGATTTGTAATAAAACAAAATCGTAAGTTTGTAAATCGACTTTTTTTTTGTACAAACTCCAAATCGATTTAATAATAAAACAAATCCACCTTTTGTCAAAAGCATATCAAACAGGCTTTTTAAAAAAACTGCAAATCGACTTAATTTAACTGCAAATCGACTTAACTGCAAAACTGCAAATTGAATCCTCTTCGCATCATCGGAAAACTTCAAATTGAACTCCATTCGATATTCTCCATTCAACGTTGCCTCTGTTCAACACCAGTTAATAGCAGGCCACGGCTTCTGCAATCAGCTCAGACTCGGCTCTGTACACGCGTTATTCTCTGCGCTCATTAAAAAACTGTGCTCACGGCCTTTCAGCAATCCTCCCACGTAGCAGGTCCACGCCAATACGCAGGTTCATGCAGGTAATTTGGCATATGCCATTGCCACAGCCACAGTCCAACGCTGCACCAGGCAACGCACAAACATATTACGCCACTCCTCCGCTGCGCCACGCCTCCAACATTCTCTGATACCACTTGTTAGAGCAATCAGTGCGCAGGAAATTAAAAGACACAACAACAGCAAATAAACCATACACAGAAGACAGAGTTTAACGTGGTTCACCCAACCATTCTGGGCTACGTCCACACAACATAGGCATCGGCAATTCCTTATTAATCAAACAGGAGATTACATAATTAAATCCTCACAAACTCTCACACACTCAAAACAATCCGTATGGATACCTGTTTTATAGCAAGGAGAATCTAACTGCCTCATAAATCCTCTCAACTCAAATTTAGGATGCATTAACTCCCTCCCAACAACCTGGAGTTAATCTAGCAACAAAATTTCTATTGTTGTCACCTACTGAGATTTTTGCCTATTTTATTCAAAACAGAAAATCTCAACAATAAATACCATGGAGGATTAGTACGATTCAATTTGTTTATCATTTCATTAAGATGTCAATTTCTAGAATCAGTTTCACATATTCACAATTATTTTAGATCTATAAATTTTCAAGCTTCTGGAATTTCATAATTAAAACAAGTAAAAATATATATGATTTGAAAATTTATAATTAAAACAAGTAAAAATAAATATTGAAAAATAATTCTGGTCATGAAATCGGTGGTGCATGAAACAAGATCTTCATCAACAATTCAGCACGAGACAATTAAGACATCAACATTTGCAACCAATATTTTCAACTAAAAGGTTACAGTTCTGAGGTAATCATTTTGATCTTAAATAGCAATTTAAGTATAAAGCCTGTATAAAATAATATACAAACCATTTTAATTCTAACGTACATGTATATCGTGATTAGTATAGAACTTAAAAACTTCATTGGTTTCTTATTATTCTAAATCTCTCATATACGAACAACTATTGTTCATCGTTCCACTCTCATTCATTTCCCATTTGATTTCCGCACCGTACCTAGCCACTGTCACGATGGTCAAAATCCAGTCCAGAAAGCGGCTACATATATTGGTAATGAATGGTGATGGGCTTATAAATCATGATAAATAGTGATGTTGATGAAAATGATCAACCACTCCCATGATTCAATTCATTAATTGTTTCATGATTGGGTGGCTACTATGAAATGCATTGATTTTTACACCCCGCCAAAAATTAGAACCCATTTCACATCTCCTTGCCAATCAAAGAAGCTACTGTGAACGATATAAAATAGGAAACCCTATACTCTTTGTGTGTTAAAGAAGATTTCAATCCAAGAAGCTACTATGAGCGATATAGGGTAGGAAACCCTTAACTCCTTGTGTGTTGAAGAAATCTAAAGTCATGGGTTTTGTAGTAAAAAATGAACCAGACTACTCTAAGCTTCTAGAGGGTTACCCGAAGTGTAAACAGAGGTTTTGTAAACAAGGTTGGATGTCGTTCTTTCAAAAGTTCATTGGAGATAATGAAGCATTCATGTGGGAGTTCGTTGAGATGTTGAATGGAGTTCGAGCTCAGATTGGGGATCTAAGTTTGAGGATATCAAAGAATTTCATAGAAAATTTGTTGAACTTCCACTTGAAGGTGAGATGTGTTTCAAAAATGAGAAATTGAAAGATGATAACTAGAAATATTTGCTTAAAAATCATAAGGAGGTTGTAAATTATACAAAAGCCAATCCAAGGAACCTATTCAAAAATAAATGGTGGGATGCTTTGTTTATTGTTTGTAACATATGAAGGTAGATATGCATTGGTTTTCTTTTATCATCTCAGGCTGTGCAATTTTAAGGTGGAAAAATCAACCTTCCTTTTTATTTAGTGAAGAGTTTGATGAAATAGCAAAAGCAATGCAAAAAAACCGCCAGAATCATGAGTATAGCTTATATCACTTTGGGTGGGTTAAAACACTAATTTCACACGAATTACAAAGCAAATTGTCAGACCAAGATGAATGATGTTTATTATTGCTCAAACAAAATTAATTTATACATATGAGAAATAGAGGGAACGATTATGTCTCGATAACTCCTCGAAAAACGACAAAAAAACTAACTAATCCTAGTAATACAAAAAAATCCCGAAGGATTAGTTTAAAATTTCCCCCCTTAATCCGAAGAGATATCTGATATGCCAAGTAAAGATCCGACTTTTCAAATTTTTCTCATTCTGCAATTTGTTCTGAAGTAGGACAATGTGTCAAATGAATTGTTTTGGCCTCTACATGATGTCAAATCAAATGATACTTGGTGTTGATATGTTTGGTTCGATCATGAAACTTTGGATTATTGGCCAATTGAATTGCAGAAGAGTTGTCGACAAATAGAGGAGTTGAAGTTTTTTTTTTCTCCTGAAAATATTCAAGTATTTTCCAAAGCCAAATGATTTCCTTAGTGGCTTGAGTTGCTGCAACATATTCGGCTTCGGTGGTAGAATCAACAAGAACATATTACTTGTGTGATCTCCTACTAATGTTTGTTGATCCAAGATTCATCGAATAACTAGAAGTAGAGACTCTATTCGCTTTATCTCCATCAAAATCTGAATCTGAATAACCAACAAGATGGAAGTCTAAGACTTTGGTATATTTGATGTCGTAAGTTTGGGTTCCTTTGAAATATTTCAGTACTCTTTTGTTGCTCCCCAATGCCCCTCACAAGGACGATGCATAAATCTGGAAATTATTTCGACAACAAATGTTATATCGGGACGAGTAATAGATAAATAAATCAAACTTCCAACAAGTTGCATGTACTTTGTTGGATCTTCAATCAGTTTTCCTTCTTCTAAAGTGAGTTTCAAATTCTGTTCCATTGGTGTAGCAACGGGATTACAATCCATCATAATATATCTGTTCAATAACTTACCAACATATTTCTTTTGAGATATGAAAATATGTTGTGGTTTTTTATCAGCTTCAATTCCAAGATAATAATGAAGTAAACCTAACTATGTCATATTAAAATATATATATATATATATATATATATATATATATATATATATATATATTTCTTAATGTATGATATATATTCATCATTGTTTCCTGTGATCATCAAATCATCAACATATACAACTAGATACAAAATTGATCTTCCAACTTTCTTACGAAAAGAGTTGCATGATGTAGGTCAAAATGTTTATAATTTAACTTAAGAAGATGTTATGTTAGTTTCTCATGTCATGCTCGTGGCGCTTGTTTCATGCCATACAAAGATTTCATTAGTTTGCAAAGCTTTTTTTCTTTCCCTTAACAGAAAAATCTACTGGCTGAAACATGTAAACATCTTCTTTCAAATCTCCATTTAAAAATGCAGTTTTGACATCCATATGATGAATTTTCCATTCTTTCTGAGTTGTAATAGCAAGCAGAGATCTAATAGTGCCCCATTTAGTTGTAGGAGAAAATGTCTTTGTATAGTCAATACCCTCTTTCTATGCATATCCCTTTGCTACAATTCTTGCCTTGTGCTTATCAAGTGAACCATCAACTTTATACTTAGTTTTATAAATCCATTTACAACCAATAGGTTTGATGCCAACAGGAGGATCCACCAGCCTCCATGTGCATTTTTTTTGAGAGCATCATATTCCTTTTGCATTGCATCTTTCCACTGATCATAACTGGCATCTTCTTCAAAACAAGTAGGTTCACAATCCATAGAAAAATTAAATTCACAATGAGAATAGTTACCTGAGGAACTTCTAGTCTTAAACTCCTCATATTTCTTTGGAAATGTTTGAATACAAGTTGATCTTTACAATGGTTGTGTAGGAAGTTGCTCATCTTCTTCATCTCTCTCAATTCTTTCCATCTTTGTCCCTGTCAATTCTGTTGTTTTTTTTATCCCTGACATCTCTGTAGAAACACTTGCATCATCCAATTTCTCTTCAGCAATGGAATTGTCATCATTAAGAGAAGGAAACTCCACAAACTGATATAATATAGGAATCCCCCCTTCATGAGGTGGAAGAATATTATCTGATTCATAATAAAAAATTTGAGGCACAAACGTTTCTATCTGATTACGTTGTCTATCAACAGTGAGGGAATATTTATCAGATTCAAGAAAAATTACATCTCTTAACAAAATAAATGTCTTGTTCTCTTTATCATACATCGGTATGCCTTAGAAGTCATAGAATACCCTAAAAATATGCATTTTTTGCTCTGTTCACTCAACTTATTTCTCTATTGTTTAGGAATCAAATCATAACGTTGAGAACTGAAAATTCTAAAATGTTTAATAATAAGAAGACGATTATTCCAATTTCATATCGAGTTTTTTTGTTAATGACAGAGGAAGGGCATTGATTTCTAATATATGTTGCACAGAGCATTTCTTCTCCCCAAACATCAACTTGACATTCTTAAAAAACATCAGTAACCTTACCATATTAAGCAATGTTATGTTCATTCATTCTGCAACACCGTTTTGTTGTGGATTATATGGTACTTTTGCTTGATGTTTGATGCCAGTCTCTTGCAAATATTTTTCAAAAACATGTGAATTATATTCTCCCCCAGTATTAGTTCTTGTAGTACCAATACTAAGTTGAGCTTCATTTGTAATCAAGAGATGAAATTTTTTAAACACATCAAAAACTTGTGACTTTTCTTTAAGCAGATAAACCCAACACATCCTCAACTAATCATCAATAAAAGTATGTATTTATTTCCATTCGCATTTGGTACAGGAATAGGTCCACATAAATCAAAGTGTATGAGACTTAATTTCCTTGTAGCTCTAGAATTATAATTCTGAAAAGACTATTTGTGTTGCTTTCCCAATATACAAGCATTACATGGGGTCAATTTTCTTCGAAATGTTGGAAGTCCTTTAATCCTCTATTATCTCATAATTCTAATACTTTCATAATTAATATGACCGAAGTGTGCATGTCACAATAAAGATGATGACAGAGTGTCATTTTGATGAACCATATAATAAGTGTTAAATGCAACAGACGACATACCTTTCAACTTCAACAATTTATCCTCTTCCACACCAGTCATTATAGTTTTATTGTCACCCGCTCTTCAAATTTCCACTTTACCATCAAATATGTGAATGGAATGTCCCTATTGTCTTATTTTTACAAGAGATAAAAAATCCATTTGGAACTGTGGAATGTAAAGAACACCATTCAAAGTATAATCAGAAAGTCCAAGAATTTTTAACTGAATAGTACCAATCCTTGATGGTTTGATTTGAGACTTATCATCAAAATATGCTACTCCATCAATATTACCACTGAATTGTTCAAACAAATATCTTCTAAAGTTCATATGAAAAGTGGCACCTATGTCTAAAATCCAATTGTCATTCCATGAAGAAAAAGAGGTATTAAATATATCTTTCATATGAAAATTACAATGAGCAACAACATAATCTGCATTCTCAAAAGACTGTCCTTTTTCTGGAATTAAATGATATTTCTTTTCAAGCATTTGTTCTCTTCTTTCATTAATTTTCTACTAGGGAATTCTACAATTTGCAGCAGTATGTCCAACTTTACCACATCTAAAGCATTTTACATTTGTTTGATCAGAAAATTAAAAATAAAAATAAAAATAAAAATAAAACTTTGTTTATCATTCTTCTGTCTATATCTCCAAAATTTCTTCCCCCCTACCTCTATAATTCTTTCTACCTCGTCCTACATTACCCTTAGTACTTCTAACAGATTCTTCTTGAATTTTTTTGTCTTTTTTAGCAATACATAGGGTTTCATTATTAGAATTATGTGATGTTTCTTTCTTTCCAAAATCCTTCTCTCTTTCTGCAAATTTTCCTACTAATTTGTCAAAATCTAAATCTTTTAATTTCCCACTAGCTTGGAGAGATTGCAAGTAGTGTGAATAACTAGGGTAAAGATATTTTATAAAGGTTGTAAGTTGTAGATCAACTTTAACTCCAGTGGATTCAATTTCATGATTGATGGCTTTAATTTCAGAGGCGAGTTTTAAAGGATCATTATCTTTCATTTCCGTATTAAATAACTTCAAGAATAACTGAATTATCTCCAATTTAGAATTTGAATCATAATGATCTTTTAGTTTTGTTATGGCATCATACGATGTTTTACTTTGAGAAAAGTATTTTCTTACCTCTTCTGATACTTAAGTGGATATTAAGGCATAGGCCTTCTTATCCTTACTTTTCCAAATTGCTAATTGTTTCGCTTCGTCAAGCTGATCTAGTGCATTCCCTTATTTTCCTTCATAGAATCCATCCCAGGAACCATCAAAAATTAGTGTATTTTTAACCTTACTGAACCATTCCTATTAATTTTCCTTTCTGTTCAAAACAACCCCAATTAAAGATACCAAGGAGTTCATCTTAACTACCAAAAAACATTGTTTTGACCACAGGTTGTTATGAAACCAGCTCCAAAAATAGAAGAAAAGAGAGATCAACACCTTAGAAAAAAGCCACTTCGATGGGGAAACCTCCTTTACATTACATAAATGAACAATTCTTGGATGATACAAATGAAAAAACCTCCTTTCTATATATAGGAGTCCATAGGGCCACAATGTAATCCTAGCCGACCTAATAATAATAATGTAAGGGCACAATAATAAAAATATGGGGGTTACAGGGGTACAACAATAACAATAAGGGGGCTACACTAACAACAATAAGGGGATACACTAGTATTATAGGGACCTAAAATTCTCCTCTCCTTCAAAAAAGTGTTGTCCTTAATGCTTGAGTAGCTCTGGATGCTTCTTTATAAAATTCTCATCCTCCCGTGTAGAATCTTCAGTGGGTAAGTTCTTCCATTTGATGAGATACTCTAAAATTGATTGATTGCTCTGATACCAAATGTTATGCTCTGATACCAAACGTTATGAAACCAGCTCAAAAAATAGAAGAAAATAGAGATCAACACCTTAGAAATAAGCCACTTCGAGGGGGAAACCTCCTTTACATTAAATAAATGAACAATTCTTGGATGATACAAATGACAAAACCTCCTTTCTATATATAGGAGTCCATGGGGCCACAATTTAATCCTAGCTTACCTAACAATAATAATGTATGAGCACAATAATAAAAATATGGGGGTTACAGGGGTACAACAATAACAATATGGGGGTTACATTAACAACAATAAGGGGATACACTAGTCTTATAGGGACCTAACACAAGCATAAAAAAAAAAAAAATGTTTCACTCACAACCATAGGCACAAATTTCTCATTAAAAAAAAAACTTTTTTTTAACTTATAGATTCAGCAATGTTAAGTGCTTCTGTCTCAACCAAAACCAGGCACAAATTTCTTTTTTTTTCAATGTTTCAATTTTCTAGATTCAATTTTTTTTTTTTATTGTGTTCTCTTTTTTAACTTCCACGTTCAATTTTTTTTTTAATTTTGTTCTCAGTTTTAAGTTACATATTCAACAGCCACAGGTGATTTCACCTCTGCATTGGCCTATCTCCAAAGCCCGATCATGCCAGGGAGTCTTCACTCAGCCTACAACAGGGGTCTGGCCTTACTGTCGGTTTCACCTCTGGACTGGCCACCGATCACGCCGTCAGGTCATACCACACGCCTCCATGACTGTAATCCATGGCAAACCCTCACACGATATGGGGGATCCAATCGATCACAAGGCTTTGTAATCCTTGGCAAACCTTCACATGAGACGAAGGGTCTGCCCTTTATTGTCAATCACGCTGAGGGTCATAGCCCCTCTACACCATAGATTCAACCTTCTCGTCTATCACGCCAAGGGTATTCACCTTTGCACTCCAAATGGAGCAGTTCACCGTAATCAAACGTTGCAAATGCAGTAGAGGTTCGCAGCAAATACTTTTGTTGCCACAACACCGCAAAGCCGCCATAACAGGGAGCTGCCAAAATAGGGGTTCTCACATAGCACATCTCATCTCCTGGTTATAATAGTTGGTTGAGCCTCCGGTGTTGTGGAAGAAGGGGTGTTTCAATCCTCTAGGATCAATCGCTCTTTAAAACCATTCAAACCCCTAGCACCATCACACATAACAATGTGGTCAATGCCTCCAAACTCAGCTATGATATCAATTTCATACCAAGATGAATGATGGTTATTATTTCTCAAACACAATTACTTTATACAAATGAGAAATAGAGGGAGATGGTTATGTTTGGATAACTCCTTTGCACAGGAAAAACAACATAAAAACTAACTAATCCTAGTAATACAAAAAAATATCGAAGGATTATTTTAACATAAATGAGAAACTTGTGAACAATTCCTGCTCAGGAATCGATTTATATAATCACCACCAAAAACAACAAGGAAATTAGGAGAAGACCCAGATGTTGCTTAAGGTGAGAGCTAAAAGGGTAGGAAGAAAACAAAAATATTAGGGGGCACGAAGAGAAAAAAAAATAGAGGGTAGAAAGAAAACAAAAACCCAAGAAAAGAAAATAAAATGTGAAGAGACTAGGTCTTCAGTTCAACAGCATCCTAGTTCACTAAAACAACAAGTATCGAAATATCTACGAACGAGGTATTCTCAGAATGATGTTGTAGAAAATTAAAGAAGATAAAAGGTTAAAACCCCAGGACCAAAAACACAAGTAATTAAGGAGAAACAATAGTCCTCTAGAGTAGAAGTTTATGAACCATGAGAAGGTCAGGAACAAGAGAGGGAGGAAGATAAATCCCAAGGAAAGAAAATTATTGAACTAGAAGAATCAATAGATGATCATAGGACTGAAGATGATGATCTTTTCCTAAAATTAAAAGATTTAGATTTTGACAAATTAGTAGGGAAAATTGTAGAAAGAGAGAAGGATTTTGGAAAGAAAGAAACATCACATAATTCTAATAATGAAACCCTAAGTATTGCTCAAAAAGACAAAAAATCTCAAGAATTCTTCAGTTTCAAAGAATTCAACACATATAAATTGTTATAAAGTATTTGATGATGAGGAAAAACAAGTTGCAAAACTAGCCCTTTTTACAAATATGGAGTTTGAGGATGTCAATAAAAATCTACCACAAGATGAGCCTTCAAGAGAAGAATAATTTACACCTTCTATATGCCCGAAACCAAAGGTGAGTAAATTTAAAAACTTAAAGAATGAAATTAGATAATTGGAAATTATGGATAAATACGTTAAGGAAGAAAATGAAAGGTTGAAATCTATTGTCACGAGAAACTACAAGGAGAAAAAGAATAGTTAAAAAGAGAAAGGAAGCTCTTGGTAAAGGAGGCCAGAAAAGGGACATGCAACACCTTATGTATGGAGGAGATGTTAGACTCTGAAATTCCATCATTTTTATTACCAATATTCCCCAAATTTTGCCTACAAAATCCAATTTGGCATGCTTTCACTACACGATCATCTAATATGTTGCCAAAACAAACCAAATTACCTTAGGATCAAATGCCAAGGTGAATTATAAGGTAAAATTTCTAAATTTTATGTATTCTTTATCCTTATATATTAAAAAAAAATTATTGATTCCAAACAGGTTTCTACCAGAATCTATGATTCTATAATGACCATAAAACGATAGCTTAGATACGAATATGGTCGTGGTCAAGGAAGGAATGAAATACAAATTGAAAAAGGTGGCTAGCTTGATGGAGATGGTCTCATTTTAACAAAAGAGGAAATCATGCTAGCAACACGTGGCATACACAGTCAACATGAAAGTCAACAGTTAGGGTTCCATGTGCAACAAGATGTGGCCGAGTAGGAAACTGTCAAGGATTTGTTCTGAGATACATCTTTATCAAAATCTAGATTATAAGAAAGAAGCAAATTAGGGATACAGATATGCTCGCTCCAAAGTGTCTGATCCCATAATTAAGTGTATATCCTCTGACTTCAAAACTAGAGTACTACGTTTTGTTTCAGATCCTCTATTCTTCATTTCTCTTTTGACCCAATATTGTAGTCACAAAACTAGCAACTCTGTTATTTGTAAACTTGACTACATAAAAAGGCTAAGAAATTTATTATGAGAATGTTAGTTATCATAGTTTATGTTTATAGTTTCATTGTACTTTTTTTGTTCCTTTAATATAATTGAAGACAACTCACTTGATCACATATGTCTATTTAATCTAATTGAAGGCAGTTTACTTGATCGAATAAGTTTATGATTGTGTGAAAAATTAAGCCTAGTGTTGTAATTCCTCTTGGCGACAAGACCCTCAGCAATAAGGGTCAATTGCATAGGAAATTGTTGCCACTATGATTCATATTTCGATTTTATTAATATAGTTCATTTCTATAGTTTATTTCCATTTGCATTTACAATTACGGTTTCATTTATGTATATTGTTAATTAAATTGTGTTAAGCTTTATAGAAGCCCCGCGTTAACCCTAAAACGCCTTATTGATCCCTAGATGTTGATTTATTGAATTTATATTTTTATATTGTAATGTAGGATAGAACCTCTCATGGTCCCATTTTATTATAATTGTACGTTTTTTTCTCTTTCACATGAATTAAGGAGACCTAGTCTTAGAATCATAAAATATTATCTTGTACATTGTATTCATTTCAAAAGGAGGTTTCCCCTTTGAAGAGGACTGTGAATATTAGTTTCTTATCTTTCTTAAGGTGCAAGGTTCATAAAATTTGTATCATAGCTCATAATCCTAAGATTTGCAACTTAAAATAGGTCATCGTAGCATTTTTGCTATAACATTTATGTTGGGAGGTTTCAAATGGTAAAACTTCGAAAAAATTAAAGATAATATTGTGTAATACATGGTTAAAATTTCATATCTTGGTTTCCTATATTTTTGGAGATATGCACCAAGGAATTTAGGGTTCCTGGATGCTCCTAAATCAGTCTCAAATAGGTCAGTTCAACATTTTCACTATAATTTTTTTTCTTGAGATGTTTCAAACCATGAAACTTGGACCAAATTGAGATGAAATTGCAGTGAATATCTATTTCAAATTTCAAATCTTGGTTCGCTCTAGTTTGGATATATTCTCTAAGGAATTCTAAACTCATGAATGCTTCTTAAATTAGTTTCAAACAAGTTAATTTGGCATTTTCGTAATATATTTTTTTTCTAGGAGGTTTCAGATAGTAAAACATGGACCATATTAGAGAGAAAATTTGAGGAAAATCTGGTTCAAATTTAATAATTTTTCACTATAATTTCAAATTTATACCCTGTGGAAGTCAGTGTTTGTGAAAAATCCTAAAATAAATTAAACTAGTCATCTTAGGTATTTTTGCTATACTTTTTTTTTTAATTTTCAAACTATGAAATATTCAGAGATTTTAGGAGACATACAAAAGTGCCTCATGTACAAATTTCAAAATTATATTTGAATAATTGGACATATGTCATGCCATACAATTTTTCTTGTGGAAACAAACCAAAAATCAGCAAGTTTTTGGAAAGTTACCTAAAAATTTACTTTGGAAGTCAAATTTTGTCGACACCTATGGAATTGCAGAAAAAAATATCAGATCATTACAAACCAAATTTTTAGATCCATAAGGACTCAAATCTCAAATATATATCAATAAAAACTTCAACCATTCAAATATTCTCCAAATTAATGTATGTAACCTACAAGTAACCTAACTGATGATTAGAATATCACCATTTTTTGTGTTGACTGAGAGTTGTGATAAAAAGGAGTACCATTATTAATTTCCAACACACCTCTATAATAACCTACTACACCAAGTAAATCTACAAAAGGCTCATCCTTAACTCATGAAAAAAGTGAAGACTTAGAATTTAGGTTATCTCAATTAGAGAAGAAGTTATGAAATGGGTTGTAGTATGTTGAAAAGGGTGGATTTCTCGAATTCTCAAGAAAAAATTAAAAGATAAATAGAAAAGAAGATGAATGAAAATACGGAAGAAATAGAAAATAAGATGAATGAGGAAGAAATGAAAATTTTCGTCAGGGAAGAAACAAAAGAATTACAAAACATTCCATTAAAATATATCTCTAAAAAGGATTTGGAGATACAAGGAAATCATGAACATAAGGAGAAACATGGAATTGATAATCAATCTCATATGGAGAGGTTTTTTATCACAATTGTGTAGCACAAAAATTGAATCGCAAAACCATAATCACAAATTTTCAATCGAAGATCCGCATCATAAAGCCTTCAAGTCTACACCAAGGAGCTACTATATCCAAAGATCGATATGAGGAAGTTTGATGGTAATGATCATGTGACATGGATATTTCAAATGGAGCAATACATTTATCTAAACCAAGTGGGATATTTACAAAAATTAAATATTGCATCTATTATTTTAGAACAAGACCAACATCTATGTTATCAATGGCTTTGTGAAAGGAAAAATGATCATGTTATATCTTGGTCCATTTTTATAGAAGAATTGATAGCACATTATGGGGATATTGAGATAAATACATTCCTCAATCAATTGATAGATATTTGACAAAGGGTCCATTTAAAGAGTACATTCAAAAATTTAAAAATTTGAATCTTAGAGTAAAGAATATTTCATAGGATAATCTATTAGACCTATTTATGGGAACTTTAAATAAAATCATCCAACACAATGTGTGTATCTTTGAACCCAAATCTCTAGAGCATTCTTTGAATATAAAAGGGAAAGTTGGAAGTAAAAATATGGCCACTAGAAAATTGATCACTAATAACGATAAAGAAAATCAGGTTTCCTCTCTTAAACCGATAAGGTTGATATTTCAGCAAATGGATGAGAAAAGCGACTATGTTTCAACTTTGATAGTAAGTATAGTAAGAGGCATAAATGCAATAAAAATAAATTATTCTACATGGACTGTGACGATGAAAAAGATAAATAAGTGGAAATTTCACAGGATCTAGAGCTAGAAGAGACTACTCCAATAATCTCTTCTCATGCATTGGTTGGCATTAATACTCTACAAACCCTCAAGATAGAATAAAATATCAAAAAGAGAAAGGTAACAATATCAGATTGATTCAAGTATTACTCATAAATTCAGTAATTACAAATTGGCAAAAACAACTTTACTACTTTATATATCCAAAACCATAAGTTCAAGTAATGATTACATATGGAGGTACCATAAATTCTTCAGGGAAGTGTCATAATATTAAGTTGAATATAGGAGAGAATTTCTTGGTTAGTTCCATGATTTCAATCCAAATGGCTGGTGTTGATGTTGTATAAGGGATACAATTGTTACAATCATTGGGAATAGTAGCCCTTAATTTTTAATATTTTTTCACAATTTTTTCCTATAAGAAAAGGAAATTGACCTTAGTTATATCCAAGGGAAACCCAATAAAGTGATAAGCTCTAATGACATGAAAAAAATTCTATTGTAGCTACAGTAAGGAACCCAAAAAATTGCAGCGCGTTTCTTTAACCTAGCAGCCGACTGCTAGTTTTTTTTTTTTCTCTTACCGCATGTGGCCGTTGGCCTGTCATGGCCTCCCCGAATGCTGCTACGGAGGGGGTTTTCGAACATTCTACAGCAGAGGCATTTTCAGCATTGGTCAAATCCTTACAGCCCCAAAGAACTTGCCCTGCGCTGTCCAAGTTTGTTAAGAAGTTAGATGGGTTGCAAGAGGTCGATCTCCCTCCTACTCTGCCTCGAATGGTTGCGCTCTCTCTAGCTGAACGGGGGCTCATCGGTCAATTCACTGGCCTATGGCCTTCTCCGAAAACAGTTCAACGATGGATTGAAAGAAACTGGGCGGACAAAGTAAATGGTAAAATCTCCATTTGTTTCTGTGGAAAAGGTTATTATACTTTCCATTTCGAATCTAGAGCAGACAAGGACTTAATTTTTAGAAATGGCCCATATTTCATGGACTCTCATGGCTTGTCTCTAAAAAAATGGACTCCAGACTTCGATCCTGAGCTGGATGTCCCTAATGCAGTCCCGGTCTAGGTTCGACTTCCGCATCTCCCACTCCACTGTTGGGGAGATGACTTGGTTCGAGCCATCGGCAATGCTGTTGGAAAATACATTGATCGGAGTGAGCCCAAGGATAATATGCAGGCATGTGCACGTATATGTGTTGAAGTTGATCTCGACAAGGGTCTTCCAGAAGCAATCAAATTAAAGGTGGATGAATGGACGCACATTTAGCAACTGGACTACGAACAAATTCCCTTTAAATGCAAGGTATGTCACGAATACGGCCATTTTTCCAATCGCTACTCTAAACTAGTTAATGATGAACCTGCTCAATCTAAGGAACAATGGGAAACTGTAAAAAAAAAAAAAAAGACTGCATCTGGCCCGAAAGCAAACTATGAAGAGGTCCCTCCCAAATCTTCCCCTCCCAAACCAAACCCCCCTTCAACTCCCCCCAAAGCTTCTACCTCAGCTGTTCCACCCCCCTCCTCTTCTCTAGGCCCTCCCATCTTCCCCACCCCGGGGCCAACTTCTGATTCTCCCCTGATCTCTTCAAACCCTTTGGCGCCCTCTCTCTCCCTGAAAATGACCCCCTGATCCCATTTGAAAATGATCCCCCTATCCCCTTTTCCCTTTCTCAATCCTCTCCCTCCCATTCCCTCAATCCCCCCCCCACCACGAACAACCAGGAGCTCCTCGAAAGAGCATGGAGTTAATCAAGAGTCTCAAAACAAAGGACCTGGCAGGAAATCAAGAAAACAGCAAAGGGATGAAAATACCCAAAAGGATATTGCCATGGGCACTCAAAATCCCATAGAAACTTATATATTGGGTCAAAACAGCAAAGAAACAACACATAAGGAGCAAGGGGGACGAGCATCTCTCAGAATCCCACATACTCAATGATGAAAGTTATATCATGGAATTGTAGGGGACTGGGGCACCCCTCTAAAACTGCTGCCCTGAAAGATCTTACAGATCATGAGAAGCCAGGAATAGTAATGATTCAGGAAACTAAGCAAATATTGCAAGAGATGACAAGAATTATAGACCAGCTAAGGCACTATGAGGGACGCATATGTGAAGCAAGAGGAGCTTCTGGTGGAATCACCACTATGTGGAACAAAAATGTTTGGTCATGCACATCCAATACTATCAATCAATAATGGATCAAAGTCATATTAGAAAAGCAAGCAAAGCACAAACAAATAGTCATTTATAATATTTATTCACCGAACCATTTTAGAGACAAAGAGCATTGTTGGGCCACTCTACAAGAAGACATCCAAGCTGAAGACAACAGAAATATCATCCTTGGGGGATACCTCAATCTTATATTACACTCCAATGAAAAAATAGGAGGCGTCTTTACACATGATCCTTATAGAGCAAAGCTGGAAGACATCATGCAAGAGTGTGATTTAGTTGATATCATCCCAAAAAATCGGAGGTACACTTGGAACAACCGCAGACTGGGCAAAGAAAACATAATGGAGCGACTTGATAGAATTCTGGTAAACACTACTTTCCTCTCTGAGTTCTCCATTGCTCATGCTGCAATTCTTCCTTATTTAGCATCCGATCACTACCCCACCAGCATTGTCCTTGAAGCACATTGCCCTTTAGGGCCTTTGCCTTTTAAATATAGCTCTCTATGGCGCAGCAATTCAACTGTGGATCAGATTGTTAAAACAGCCTGGCAGCATCACATAGAAGGGTCACCGGGGTTCATTTGGGAATGCAAACTGAAAAATACAAAATATGCCTTGAAGGAATGGGCGAAGCAGCATTACAAAGAACCTGAAAACGCCAAAGTTGATCTAAAAAATAAACTGAAAGAAAATCACAGAAAAATAGAGGAGAACGGGCTTTCCCACGAGGATAAAACATTAGAAATTGATTTATATTATTAGTTGTACCGTGTCAACAGGGAAGAAGAACAGAAGTGGAGAATCAAGTCAAGACAGCTTTGGCTTCAAGGAGGAGATAAAAATTCTGCTTTCTTCCATAAGCAAGCAACTATCAAGAAAGTCAGAAATAATGTTACCATGATCAATGATGAGGAAGTTCGCCCTCAAAAAACCCAAGAAGCTATCAAACAAACTGCCTCAGATTATTACAGCACTCTTTTAACAGAGATAAAGGAAACAGAGGATTACTCAGACCTCCTACAGCACATGCCCAAAGGAATCAGTGAGGATATCAACGCAGAATTGACTAAAGAAATCAATGAAGAAGAAATACAAAATGCCATCTGGGCTCTTCAGCCACATAAAGCCCTAGGTCCAGATGGCTTCCCAATCTATTTCTATAGAACATACTGGGGAACAATTAAAAAATATCTTGTCAAGATGCTAAGATGGATTCAACGCAAATGCAAAATAGGAGGATTTACTAATACAACCCACCTTGCACTTATCCCTAAAGAAAATTGACCCCTGTCCTTTTCGCATTTACGCCCCATATCGTTGTTAAACTCATCATACAAAATCTTGACAAAAGTCTTGGCTACTCGCCTAAAATATCTCCTCCCCTCTCTCATTTCTGAAAATCAAGGGGTTTTTTGGCCAATAGGCAAATCTCGGACTCCATCCTTCTTGTCCAAGAAGCTATTCACTCCAGTCAAGCTAGAAATGAGAAAGGCTTCATTTTAAAGTTAGAATTAGCCAATGCTTTCGATCGTGTCAGGCATTCCTTCCTAATTGTTGTTCTTGAAAAAATTGGATTTGCCACATCCTTTATCAGCCTTATTAAAGCCTGCATCACAGGACCTTGGATCTCCCCTCTTATTAATGGCAAACCTGGACCACCCTTCCAATCTACACGAGGTCTTAGACAAGGCTGCCCCCTTTCACCTTATCTCTTTATTTTGATGGCTAAATCATTTAGTAGAGCTCTGAATTACAACCATCACATGGGCCTCATCATCGGGATCAAATTTGATAATGGAGTCAAGAACATCAACCACTCTCAGTTTGCTGATGATACTCTACTAATGGGGGGAGCTTCAAATATCATAGCTAGTTGTTTCAAAGCTCTCCTAGATAAATACATGAGCTATTCTAGAGGTCTGATAAATTACCATAAGAGTTGTATTTATGGGTGGAACGCTTCGGCACAAATTCTCCATAGGATTGATAATATTTTTGGGGTTCCATGTAAGCTGGACTGGGAGCATTTTACTTATTTGGGCATGCCAGTGAGTGTCGGCAACATGAAAGCAACATCCTGGGAAGTTATTATCAACAAGATGAAAAGGAATATACAGCAATGGGGCACCTCTTGGCTTAACCCAGCAGGGCACCTAATTCTTCTTAAAGCAAGCCTCTCCTCCCTGCCCTTGTACTGTTTTACTCTCATACAAGCCCCTGCCAATTTTCATATTAAAATGGATGCTCTCCTTCGTCACTTTCTTTGGCAAGGAGGGAGAACAGAGAAAAAAAAATACAATTTGGTAAGCTGGAAGCAGGTCACTCAGCCATGTGAGAGAGGAGGGCTGGGAATCAGATCCTCTAAACTTATAAACCTTGCCTTTGCTGGAAAACTAGTTTGGAGACTCATAACTGGCAGGAATGCTTAGTGGAAGACAGTTCTGGAAAAAAAATATCTCGTCTTCCCAAGGCATTAGCTTTTGGATCATGAGCTACCTAACAGAACGTGCTCAAAAATCTGGAGGATGTGTAAGAAATCTATACCATTTCTTGAACAAAACACTTCCAAAGTGCCCAAAGGCAGCAGCCACATAAGAATTGGGGAAGACAAAATAATGGGGCAACAACCCATAAGTCGATGGCCTGGTACACAGCAGATTCTAGCTTTCTTCAACAGCATAGGGATACAAACTCTGGATCAGATCTCTCAATGGGAAGCCCACTCTCATACCTGGAAAGGCTGGACCTTCCCACACATACCTGCAGATATAGAAATCAGCCTTAATAATCTGAAAGATTATCTTCATGGTATAGCACCTTCCAAACGCTACCTTGTTGATGACTTTTGATGGGACCCTTCAGGCACAATCTACACTATTAAGGCTGCTTATCATCAGATCTCCAACATCGATTATCCCATGGCTATCTGGGCGCAATGGAGACTAGTTTGGAAGGCAGAAACTCTCCCAAAAATTAAATTCTTCTTATGGATCCTCCTAAAAGGGAAAGCCCTCACCTCAGAGAACCTCAGAAAGAGAGGAATAAATAGGCCATCTCGATGTCCAAACTGTCAATCTGAAGAAGAGACAAGCCAACATCTATTCATATACTGTCCATTTGCCTCAACTTGCTGGAAGGAAGCTTTTCGGAGCCACAATCTCCCTTGGGCGCCTCACACTAGCATATTTGAAGCGCTGCACATATGGAAAAAAAGCTACCCGTGGGGAAAAAAAACAAACAACATAGCTCGAAGGGTCTGGAATGCCTTGCCCTGTACCCTTTTATGGAACATCTGGTTAGCTAGAAACAGTATGATCTTCAAAGGTAAAGAAACCAGCGTCAGAAATATTTATAACAAAGCTTGGAATCTCAATTTGGAATCTTTGTCCACAAAATGTCAAGGGAATTTGAATGTGCTGGATCTACATGTTGAAGAAAGGAATTATATAGGGCATATTCTAGACAAAAGCAACATAGAACAAAACTGTCAAACTAGGAGGTAACTCCTCAAAACTAGAATGTGTATTAGCTGAAGAATGTACATGCTTTTATAGATGGGAGGTGAGGCTATTGGGATTCATCTCCCAATGACTCTTGGCCTTCCTTATTTCCTAATATTAAATAATATACAAAAATACATATGCACACCCATCCATAGGATTAGGTGTCAACATTCCCCCCTTTAATCCGAAGGGATGTTGGTGAGTCCAAGCATCGATTTGAAATTTTCAAACTTTTCTCTTCCAAGTGCTTTGGTGAAGATGTCAGCAGTTTGCTCATTTGTGGAACAATGATGTAGATGGATGGTTTTGGCCTGAACATGATGTTGAATTAGATGGTACTTTGTATTGATGTGCTTTGTTAGATCATGGAACTTTGGGTTCTTGGCCAACTTTATTGCAGAAGTGTTGTCGATCATGAGTGGAGTGGAATACATTTGTTTCATCTACAAATCTTCCAGGATCTTCCGGAGCCACACAATTTCTTTTGTTGCTTCAGCTGCTGCCACATATTCTGCCTCGGTCGTGGAATCTGCTGGAACTGATTGTTTGCGTGATCTCCATGAGACAGCTCCTGATCCAAGACTCATGGTGTAACCTGTAGTAGACACCCTTGTTTCTTTGTCACCATCAAAGTCTGAATCAGAGTATCCGATCAAGCTGAAGTCGCCTACCTGTGTATATTTGAGTCCAAAGTCTTGAGTCCCCTTCAAGTACCTTAACACTCTTTTTGCAGCAGACCAATGTCCTTCACAAGGTTTTTTCATGAACCTTGAGAGGATTCCAACAGCAAATGAAATGTCAGGTCTAGTGGTGGTCAGATAGATAAGACTTCCTACAAGCTGTCTATACTTAGTTGCATCCTCAAATTCCTTCCCTTCAATAGATGTGAGCTTCAAGTTTTGTTCCATTGGAGTGCTTAAGGGTTTACAGTCATCCATGCCAAATTTGTTCAAGAGATCTCCAATGTACTTCTTCTGAGAAAGAAATATGAATTTAGGATGTTGAATTACTTCAATACCCAAATAGTAATGAACATGACCCAAATCAGTCATTTCAAAACCTTTCTTCAACTCTTTCTTCATGGATGCAATGTAGCTCTCATTGTTTCCTGTTATCAAAAGATCATCTACATATACCACAAGATATACAACTGTTTTTCCAACTTTCTTAACAAACAAAGTTGCATCATCAAGATCGAAGTGTTTGAAATCAAGTTTCAGAAGATGCTCGGTCAACTTCTCATACCAGGCTCGTGGTGCTTGCTTGAGGCCATACAAGGATTTTACAAGTTTGCAAACTTTGTGTTCTTGACCCTTTATCACAAATCCTTATGGCTGGGACATATAAACTTTCTCCTTTAGATCTCCATTCAAGAAGGCTGTTTTTACATCCATCTGATGGACTTTCCATCCATTCTGAGCTGCTAGGGAAAAGAGAGTCCGGATGGTGGTCCATTTTGTTGTGGGAGCAAAAGTTTCTTCATAATCAATTCCTTCTTTTTGTGCAAAACCTTTTGCCACAAGCCTGGCCTTGTGCTTGTCAAGTGAGCCATCTGCTTTGTACTTGTTCTTGTAGACCCACTTACAGCCAATTGGTTTTGTTCCCAAAGGCGGATCAACCAGCTTCCAAGTGCCATTCTTTATCGAGGCATCATACTCCTTCTGCATCGCTTCTTTCCATTCATCATGAGAAGCAGCTTCTTTGAAGGAAGTTGGTTCATGATCTGTAGACAAACTCAATTCACAGTTATAAGCAATATCCATATCAACAGGAGAATCAGAATTATCTACATCACCTTTGATTTCTTGAGTGGAACTTCTTGTTCCTGTTTTTCCAACCTCATCAGGATGAACATCCTCCAGTGTCTTTGTCAGCCATTTGGGAGGACCTTTCTGAGATGGCCCAGGCTAGTCACTTGACTGAGTTGGGATTGATTCAAGATTCAATCTCCCAATTCTGTCAATCACATCATCCAATGTGTCATCCATGGTTGTTTCTTCATGTGGGGGAGAGTGTGGTTCAGGAAATGATTCCACAGTTTGATTCAATATCGAAATCCTCCCTTCAAGGTGTGGAATCACATTATCAAATTCTTGGAAATACTTTGCATGTGTGAATCTATCCAGGCGATCAAGTTGTCGCTCAACAACCTTGTCACTCTTGGAAGATTCAAGAAATATGACATCTCTTGCTATCACAAACTTCTTATTTGCTTCATCATAGAGACGATATCCTTTGGAGGTATTGGAGTACCCCAAGAAGATACATTTTCTGCTTCTAGCACCAAGTTTGTTCCTTTGACCCTTAGGTATCAAGGCATAACAGGTGGACCCAAAGACCCTGAAATGCTTTACCGAAGGAATGTGGCCATGCCACATTTCAAAAGGAGTTTTATTTCTAATTGAACTTGAAGGACACCTGTTCTTTATGTAAACAGCACATAGAACTGCATCAGCCCAAAACATCAATTTTACATTCTTGAAAAATAACATGGAGCGGACCATATTTAAAATAGTTCTGTTCATTCTTTCAGCTACACCGTTCTGTTGTGGATTATATGGCACAATTGTTTGATGTTTGATTCCATGTTGACGAAGATAATTTTCAAATTCGTTTGAAGTGTATTATTTTCCATTATCAGTACGTAGAGAGCCAATATGTGTTTGTGCATCATTTTCAATCCATGCATGAAAATTCTTGAAAGTTTGAAAAGCATCAGACTTATTCTTCGGTAAGTAAATCCAACACATTCTGGTGTAGTCATCAATAAATGTCATCATGTATTTGTTTCCATTTGCAGAAGCAATAGGCATAGGGCCACATAAATCTGAATGAACAAGTTCAAGTTTCTTATGTGCTCTTGAGTGTGAATCATGAAATGGCTGTTTGCTATGCTTTCCTAGAATACAAGCATCACATTCCTTAGGTTTTCTAGGAATTGTAGGCAGTCCATCAACACCATTTTTCTTCAACAAACGAAGGTTGTCATAGTTTAAGTGTCCAAATCTAGCATGCCATAAAAGACTTGATGGAAATGTACCTTCATCATGATGTGAACTGAATGCAAAGTTTTGAGCATGAGCATATGAACCTTTCAGCTTCAAAAGTCTCCCTTCTTCTATTCCCTCCATGAAAAGTGAGTGATCTGATGCTGATCTGACCTCTGCCTTGCCATCAAACAAGTGAACTGAGTGTCCTTGCTGCCGGATTTCGATCAGGGACAGCAAGTTTCTCTTCAACTCCAGGAGGTATAGAACCTCATGTAGGATATGATCAGGAAGACCAGGCAGTTTAAGCCTGACTGTGCCAAGCCCTGATGGCTTGAGTTTGGATTTATCTGCGAAATATACTGCTCCATCAACTTTGTCGGTGAAATCTTCAAAAAAATCTTTTCTAAATGTCATGTGACATGTTGCTCCTGAATCTAGCAACCAATCATCTCTCCATGAAGTAAATGAAACATCAAATAGGTTTTCAGTTACTCCATTGTTACAATGTGCTAGAATAGAATGAGCTGATTCAGCTGGTTTACCTTTGTCTTTGTCATCAGTTTTACCTCTATCTTGATTTGTTTGCTGCTGAGCTTTAGATTGTCTGCCCCCCTTTTCTCTGAAGTTTCTTCTTCGTCTTCTGTCTTCTCTTCCTTTGGATGGACCTGAAGCACGTCTCTTTTCTCTCTGTGCCAAGTAGGCAGCCTCTTTAGAAGATGAAGGGATTGTCATCTTCTTTTGAAGGAGGAGAGAAAAAAACTCTGCTGGAAAATTTCTCTTGAAGGAGAGAAAACAAAAAAATCTTTGCTGGAAAATGTACTGAAAAAACTCTTTGCTGCAAATATGCTGAATTTTAAAAGGACAGAAACACTTTGCTAAAAAAGCTGATTCTACAAACACAAGCTCTTTGCTAAAAAACTGAATTCTGCACACAAAAAAATGTATTTTTTTTTTTTTTTGTTTGGGGAAAAAAAATTTGTGAAATGGTAGGGAGGTCGATATGGAATGTGAAGTGATATGATAGTGAGAGGGCGGTATTGTGAATGGGAAAGCGGTAATTGGGGTTATTATATATGAAAAGGAGGCGGTATTGAATATGGATGGGGGGAAGGTATTGTTAAACGAATGCAGTGAAATGAAGGGGCGGTAATATAAAGCGTGGACGTTGTATTGTAATATGGAAAAGGCGGTATGAAAGTGTTAATGTGGAGAGGGGGCGCTATACAATACGACAAGGGAGAGCCATATGAGGGATATTAAAAGACAGCGTATTGTATTAAGAGAGGGTGGATGTGTATATGACAGGCGTAGTATATATGAGGGCGTTTGAATATGACACAGCGTATATTATGATATGGACAGCGTATAAGCAGTCAACGAGGCCGGTGTATATATGGCAAGCGTAGTATATATGAGGGCGTTTGAATATGACACAGTGTTTAAATATAATATGGTCGACGGTAATATGACTGCGTTTTAAAAGTATGAATGGATTGCAATATGCAAAGGGCGTTTCATATGACTGTGTTTTTATGCAATAGTATTAAAACATGTCAATACAATATATATCAACGCCTCGGGTCAATAAACCAGCGTACTGTTAAGAAACCAGCGTATTACCAAATGAAAAAGCGGTATTGTGTATTGACAGACAGCGTTGTGGTGGTATCGATGGCTTATACAAACTGAATCAGCGTTGTATTGTAATATGAAATAGAGGCAGAGCGTATTAACATATGACAGAGGGCGGTATATCATGAACAAAACGCTGTATATGGAAAAGCATTGAAATACCACTGAATGAGGGCGGACTGTGTATATATGCAGAGGAGTGGTGTTATAAAATATGGAGGTCGATATGTATGACAGCGCTGGTGTATGGAGGAATGGGGAATGGAGAATGGGAATGCAGGCAGGGGAGGGGAAGGCGATGGGTAGGAGAAAAAATGGAGGAGCGCAGGAATGAATGGAGAGAAGGAGGCCCAAAAGGGCGTTACAAAAAAAATTTGAAATTGAATCTGCAGAATGACAGAGTTGCAGGACTGCTGGAATTGCAGAATGGCAGAGCCTGCAATTTGCAGATTGACAAAGCCTGCAGTCTGCAGGAGCTGGAGCTGCAAATGTCAGTATTATATAGGGAAAAAAAAATGCAGAATAATAGTCTAGCAATTAAGAGCAGCAGAAAAATATTAAAAAATATGACTGAGCAAAGGATAGGGAGTTACACCACAGGGCAGAAATGCCAATTGTGGGGCTGGCTTTGATACCATGTCAAACCAGGAGGTAACTCCTCAAAACTAGAATGTGTATTAGCTGAAGAATGTACATGCCTTTATAGATGGGAGGTGAGGCTATTGGGATTCATCTCCCAATGACTCTTGGCCTTCCTTATTTCCTAATATTAAATAATATACAAAAATACAAATGCACACCCATCCATAGGATATGTCCCTATAATTAAACAATCAAACTCACAAAAATAATATGAAAATCAATATGACAACGAAGTTCACCGAGCATTGGATATGTCCCCAAGTTCTCACAAAATTTGAACTACTTCATTAGTTCTCTTTTGAAGAGGGCTTCTCCTTTTACAAAAATGGTTAAATGATACTCCCAATAATGGGTTGGTTCTCCTCTACAAAGGGATAAAATATTCTCCCAATAAGGGGCCAGTTCTCCTTCACAAAGGGCTAAGATTCTCACGTCAAATGGCTCATTCTCCCATAACGGCTCACAAAAAATCTCTCCCAATAAGAGCCTTGAATTCATAAGAAAGACTACTACTTTTGTATTCTTATTCAAAGATTTGATACAATATTGTTTAAAAATCTTACAAAAAGTATATATCCAATAAAAAAATAAAAATAAAAAATCCTTTTATAGGTCAAGGGAAATGAGTTTGCATTTTAATGACAAAATGTTATCCTTAATTTGTTAGGATTCAAATCTTTAAATAAAAGGGATTTTTATGTTTATATAAATGTAATATCCTCCATTTCATAATACAAATAAAGTGTGTGGTGTGGTGGTTAAGTTGGTGTGCTTGTGCAAACTAGGTTATAGGTTCAAATCTATGTTCTTTCCTATTTTTCGAACTAAAGGATATATATTAAAAATAATATCATGTATTATTTACAACATGATCCACGTGTGGTTTAAAGGTAAAGACAATGGGAATTGGAAATGAAAATCACATGGAAACCTCTGGTTGGTCCACATTACAACCTATATTTGGTCCACATGCCAGCTCTGGTTGGTCCATGTGGTAGCCATGTGTCAACTTCTCATTGAGCCAAATCAATTTTCCACGTGTTAGCCTCATTACTCATCTTGCCACATGTTAGCATTTGAGTGTGCCACATGAAAACCTTGCCACATCATCTTGCCATGTGTCAACATCCAAGTGTGGTACATGTCAACATCCTAGCATGCCACATGTCAACCTTTCCACTTCATCTTTCCACATTACATCATTTGAGTGTGTCATGTGTCAACCTTGCCACCTCATCTTGTCATATGTCTGAGTGTGCCACATGTCAACATTCTAGTGTGCCATGTGTCAACCATGCTACCTCATCTTCCCACATGTTGGCATTTGAGTGTCACATGCCAATTTTTCTGTCACCATTTGAGTGTGCCAAGTGTTAGTCTTGCAACCTCATCTTGCCATGTCTTAGGATATGAGTGTGCCAGGTTTCAACCTTACCACATTTCAGTATTTCAGTTGCCACGAGTCAAATTTGTATAGGTCCAGTCAACATGGTGACATCAGCATTGTACCTTCCTACAATATTTTCCATGTTTGGCTTAAAATTTAGTAGGCCATAACTTTTGCATATGGTGTTCATTTCACTATATTCAAATTGCATTAGAAAGCTCTCAACAAGCTCTTCAACATGAGTACATTTTCATTTGAAATTTAAATCTACTTCAAATTGTTGATTTTGAAGATCCTCCAAGATTATTAGAGAAGGGACAAAGACCTAGAGCTTGGTGTGATGCAAGCTTGGAGGGTCTCCTAGAAGGCTAACCTAATGCAAGTGGGAGATCAAGGGTGGACTTCTTGGTGTCAATGTTAGTTTCTTGTTGAGCCTCTCGAGTGGCTATGAGTAGCTTAGTGTGATTCCTAGATAAGCCATATTTTTTGTTTATGATTTATGTTGGATGTCCTAACTAGGGTTTGGATGCAATTGAGTGTCCCATATTTTGATAAGTGGATAGGACATGTCATATCAACATGTGATGAATTGATGGTATATACTTTTATCTTCACTATGTTTTATAATATGAATTTTTTCTATGTTGTCCTAATATTATGCATCATACATGTAAAATTCAAACTTATGTTTTGCGTGTTAAGTAGCTTCTAAGCTTATTTGATATGTTGATTTATCATGGACAATTTGCATATTTGTTAAGTTATCAACAAGTTAAGAACAAACTAAGGGGTAGATTTAGGATTGTACAAAATATTTTACTATAATTAATTTCTAGATATGATATGTGAAGGGGAATGCGCCCTTAGGGTTGTGAACTTTCTCCCTCTCAAGTACATTATTTTGGTTTTTGTTTTCTTTGTGGGACAAAAGTTAAATATATGTTTTTGTAATTTATATTTGAGATTTAGTGATAATACTAAAAGGACATAGGAAATATGTGGAGAACTTCATGTATTGAGGTTAAATTCCAAAAGTGTTTTTAAAGTGAAAATTTGATAATTTCCATAAAATAGTCCAAATAACTTATTCTTGGAAATTATTTGGGTCATCTCCATGTTTGATTTGAATCCATTGCATTTTGAGTGAATGGTTTCACCCAACTTCAAAGGGGAAAATGATTTGATTGGTAGAGGAATTCAATGTGTTCTTTATATATTTGAAGTTGTTCACTATTATTAATCATTGTACTAAGAGTAAAACCATCTTATTCATTAATATTGTTAGTTACAATTAAAATGCTCCACGAAAATTTGATGCGCTATCCCCCTGAAACAACTAACAAAATCATCTATTTTAAAAATGAAAAATATTAAAACCATCTTCAACCCTAGTTACATTGGGACTATTTCAATAGTATTAAAACAACGATTCAAACCATGTATTCCCATAGGATCTATGATTTTTTTTTTCCACCGCAATACTCGATAGATTAGCAAAACTACCCTACTTCATTCAAAAATATCTATAATGAACTTTGTTCATTGCTTGAATATGAAATAAACTACTTAATTCATAAACTAAATATCCATAATAAATAATATAACACAATAAACCATACAAATTAAAATAATATATTAAATATGTAATATGAGAGATTGATGATTTGATACAATGCCATGTGACAATGTACTTATAACATTGACTAACCAATTAAAATGTTCAACTTTTTTATCCTCATCATGTATTTCTTTTTTTTTTGCTATTTTATTTGTTTTATATTTTATAATTGCAGTTTAAATATGTTTTGGTTGAGCATTTAGGAATCATGAATCCAATTTACTTTGATAAAATCATTTTTTTGTTTAATAAGAGAACTTTGAAAATAACTATGAGATTGAACAATATTAATAGAGAAGATGGTATCAATCTAGTTTTAATTCAAATCAACTCATATAAGAATGAAAAACTCCCAATATATGGATAATACAATGAATTGACCCTCCAAGTATTCATTCTTCTCTATATGGATGAAATAATTCACTTAAAACATCACGGCATCAAATCGTTTGTGTGGAAACTTTATTTTCTTAATACCTTTAACATGCATAATTTGGTTTCTTTTATAATTAACTATACAGTTGAAACTAACTTATTTAGTTTATTCAAATACATAAGCAAGTGCAAAGTAGCTAGGCAAATTTAAGATAACCCACTAATGACATGAGAAAAATATACAAGTGGTGGTGTGTCACACATGATTCAACATGTGGAACCCTTTTCCCGTTAATACCTCTTACATATTTAATTTGCTTGTTTTTATTATTAATTATATAATTGAAACTAATTTATTTTAGTTTACTTAAATATATGAACAAGTGCAAAGTAACTAGGTATATTTAAGCAAATGATGGCATGAGAAAACTATATTAGTGGTGTTGTGTCACATGTGATTCAACAAGTGGAAAACCCCTCCCCTTAATACCTCTTAATATTTAATTTGTTCATTTGTATTATTAATTATGTAGTTGAAACTAAACTATATTATAGTTTACTCAAACATATGAACAAGTGCAAAGTAGCTAGGTATATTTAAGCAAGTGACAGCTAGGGATGGAATTTGACTGAGCAAATTGCCTATCAAGGGGTGATTTTCCCGTCAAATATAGTTACAAAAATTACAAAATTGTCGACATCCTTTTTTGAAATTGTGAAAATTGGTGGGAAAGTGTGTAAACCGTCAAATTTGAGGTGTAAATCTGTTTTGATATTCCAACCCTGGGAAAGTGTGTAAACCGTCAAATTTGAGGTGTAAATCTATTTTGATATTCCAACCCTAGGACAGCATGGGAAAACTATATTGATTTTGGTGTTTCATATGCATGAGAACATTATGGCCACAATGTTGTTGTGCATGCATTGTTTTGGAAGGAAACAAGGATAAATTATTTTATTTTAAAAATAATCTTTTTCATATTAAGATAATAATTATTATTATATTTTTTATTTGACAATTATCCTTTGTTGGCAGAATGCAAAAATCAATTGCTTAATAATTAACCAAAATATTTTCACGCAAAATTGTTGCCTATTGCAACAAGAATAATAAATTATTCTTTGTATTATTTGCAAGTCTATACCATGTCAATATATTTGGTGTTTGTCAAAAAAACCTTTTGTAAACTTTCCATGTGTGTTTTTTCAAAAGCATAAATTTGCTATTGAAAATCACAAATTTGCAACCCTTCTAAAAGTATATTTATTGAATTTCAAGTCAAACTATGATGTCCTTTATTTTCTGAACAAATAATGCATCAAGGAATTCACATTATTAAATGAAATAGCTCCTTGTAGAGTACAATTTGAACTTCAACGGTACATGATTACGTAACGGAGAATTGACTTTGCATGTAAGAAAAAGAGTAGGGCATGCCCATCTACCAACCCTACACTTCAATGAATAAATATATAGTAGAGCCTAGGTAACTCGAATAAGTGGACAACAGATAACATATTACAAATCTATGTAGGCTCTTCCAGCCTCTTCATTCTCCTCTTGACCGCAGATCAAATGTAACTTCCTGCTTCAAGGAGGTCGAAGTGCCACTAATATATCCCTTTTCAAGAGCTTCTTTAAGCCCTTCAAGGCCAACATGAGCAGGTTGGCCAACTTGTCATTAGGAGCCCTTTCAACATATTCAATTACAAAAATAATATTACTTTCTTTGAAATGGATGCCTTGACCTATTTGAACAATGACCCAAACATGAAACCCATGCTTAAAAAAAATAGTTTTTCTTTTAAGTGTTTCTTCTTTTGACCAATACATAACAATTATATCATGACATGAGACAAATGACAATTATGAAGACCGAAACTAGTTACATTTTCCAACACCATCAAATCTCTTGAGACGCAAACTCTTTTTATAGTGAGAAACTTAAAAAAAAATTCCACCTCCAAAGATTGCATCCCTATAGGGATGGACTTGATAGATGATTCTCTCTCTCTCTCTCTCTCTCTCTCTCTCTCTCACACACATACATGGAATTGGATTAAACATGCAATTCCAACAATCTTTTTACTCCCAATTCTTTTTTCTCTTAACAAATTGAAATATTTTATTGTGGTTCATAACGTTATTTGTTTTTTTGTTTTAATTACTTTAAAAAAAATGATTATCTTATTTCATATGAACAGAGAAATATTTAATTTATAACTGACAGTGAGTGAAATGTTTGTTTTTACCATATCTTCTTTGCATTAGGTTGTAATATCAACAACTAATAAAGCAAGTTTTTATAATACTTTTAAGTAAAATTTACCAAATACGTATATTCTTTTTATTTTGATTGTAGTCGACATTATTTTTTAACTTAAAGAAAAATTATTTGTATTTTTAAAAAGACACGTGTCAACTCCACATTGAGCATAGATGGATAGATGAAATTACACACTCCCACTGGACTGTGGACTGTAAAATGAGCCTCTCAGCTCAATAAAAAGAAACTACCATAAAGTCCTCCCGAGGCATACTCAAGAAAACCTAATCTGAAAATTAATAACAAATTGTATCATGTTACATTTAACGATAACAGTCTCTGTCTCCGTGGTGGTAAATCAGGTTGTAAGCAGACAAACATCACTGACACGCTATGTTTACATGATGTTAAACAATACTCGTCTTCCAAAGAAGAATCTAATAATATCAATCTCCTAGATAAGCATTTAAATGTGAGTTAGTTATTTCACACCCTCTTTGGAAACATGCATATAAAACATGTTTCGGTCATGTCAACAAAATTTGTTTTAACTTGTTGATCTCTCTAATATAATGATTGAACACTGAACACCAAGCCTCCTCGAATCAGCATCTTCGATTTATTTTCAAGGTGGGACTCTTATGCTTGTAATAGAACATTCCTCATTTACTATATTGAGGGATTTGTCATTGCAGAAGTGTCTCCTTCCTGATGTATTCGTAAACCCACTGACAGAATGCGTGTTGGCCATGTCTCCTCTCCCCAAAGGATTTAGGATAGCATTCTGCACATATTCATCCAAGAAGAAAATAGCTCATTTGATAGTTAAACACAATATGTATATCGCATGCCTCAATTACAAAGAACTTCTGGTCAAAAACAACCTGATATATACCAAAAATGGCAAACAAACAGACACCGAGTGGCACACCATCTCTTATTTCTTGTGCTATTTTCTGAAATTTCTTTTCTTAGGTGGCACTCTCTTTTTTAAAAAAGGCCACCTAAGCATGCCACGGAATGATAAAATATGAACCCCATGCAATTTTTTTCTTCGTAATCTTCCTTGTGTCCCTGTAACAGTGCAAGCAAGTCTGAAGCTTTAGAATTGGTTTTATAAAAATTGAAAAAGGAACAATACATTTCTTCTTATCAGCTACCATGTAAAATGCAGATTTTTTTCTTTTATGATCGACAGCACCAAGCATGAAAAACTAACATTTCTTTGGAAATGTAGACCTCTTAGTCTCATCTTCCTTTAGTTGGCAGAGTAATTACAGATTTCACTTGTTACAAATCATTAAGACGAACAAGCCATATCCCTAATCAAAACCCAAATTGCCTTTTGTCTCGACTGTGGCAGAATAACTTCTTATATTCAAGTCTATGCCATTGTAATAAATGGCAATATATAAATAATAACAATATACTAAATGACACACCAAAAAAGGACATGACCTTATGAGGCACAACAATATTTAAGTGCTAAATAAAATCTAATATTTTTATAAAAAAGATGAATATGAATGTGATTCATTATTACAAGAGGGGCCTGGCTTGACATAGCCTAAGGTGCCCGTTTGAAGGGTCACGACCTTTTAATATTATTATTTATATATTTAATTGTATTATTATTTAGTTACATTATTTATTAAATTATTACTTATTTTTATAAGTAACAATGCCCAATCCCAAATGAATTTTTCTTTCCTTTCATTTTGACTCTGGGTTTGTTTGAGATTATTTGGGCAACTTGTTTGCAGCAGAAACAAGAGTTGCAAGTTTTCGTTCCGGAGGATTTTGGCTTCTTGAGCCATATAACTTGTATTTCCTTCCCTGCCAATGGATTTCCATGAATTTTTCCTAGAGATTTGTGGCGTAGGTTCCTGATTGCATTAACCATTCCATGAAGAGGTATAGTGTAATATCCCATTTGTATTTTAAAAATTTGTATATGTATCAAAACTTTTATAGCATCATCCTGCCCGCTCGATTGGTTGACCATCAGCAGCTGTAACCGTGACATCCTTCACATAGTACACAAACAGATTTAGTTGTTTTGCAAGATTAATGTCCACAATATTGTGGATGTTCCCTGAATCTACTAATATTGTGCATGCCCTGATACCAAGTGTGACAATCAAACCTGGCTTGGATACTAGAAGAAGCAAAATAATATTTAAGTGCTCAATAAAAATTAAAATATAATATTTATATAAAAAAATGTATATGAATATGATGATATTTATAAAGAAGGGGGCAGCTTAATATATCCTAACATGCATGTTTGAAGAGTCAAGATCCTTCTTCATCATGACCTTTTAATATTATTATTTATATATTTAATTTTATTATTTATTTATACGTAACATCTAACCAAACGACATAAACCATCAACTATTGTGACTTGACAATGCGTACTAGTATACTATCACAAGACATTGTAATCATCAACTTATCATCTTATTCATTGTTTTATATATTATCTGCGCTACTTGGGATTTTAATTATGTCTTTTTTTTATGTTGGATTTGGATTTTAATTGTGTTTTTTTTAATGTTGGATTTGGATTTTAATTGTCTTTTTTATGTTGGATTTATTTTTATCAGTAACTGAACTTTGTTCATTTCATTGGCATCAAAGTAACTTTCTGATCTGGCTGCGTTCTGAACAGGCTTCTGGCAACACCATAAAATTTTCAGAGTTTCTCTGAATTACCATGAAATCAGATATTTCATACATTCCAGAGAACAAAAGAATCATTATGTTGAAGTTCAAACAGATCACGAATAAACAGAAAAAATTTAAAAAAAAATACAAAAGAGAAGGTCAACATTCACCTGAGTCCTGTCAAACCAGAGAACAAATCATCAGGTTATCTGATAGGAAATGGGTAAAAGGAACAATAAAGAAAAGAAAAAAAAGGCTGTAACAGACTCTTTGAATACTGTCAGTAATCTTCAGTCATCAACGGATTTTCAACCCCTGGTTAATACAACTACCAAATCATCCAATTATGTGACCGCTACTCAGGGATGATATTACACCCACCAATTTATTCGAGGGTGTAGAGAAGTATACATCGAGTTTGCTGCCTATTAAAACATAAATATCATACACCAATTTAACGTCCAGTCTGTTTAACCAACGTCTGAGATTATTTCAGGCACCACCATCCTCCTTTGCTGCCATCGTGAGAAACTATCTTTTTCACTGGAGTTTATGTAGTTAGCCAACAGAATAATTACTGTCTCTCCGCTATATTGGTTGGTTAATGAGCTGCCAACCGAGAATATTGTGTCCGGCCACCAGGAGAATATCAAGGTGTAAAAATGAAAACGTCAAAATTTGATATATCTCGATTCTCAAGCACTGCATCCCTGCATTTCATCTTTTTTTCAAATATATATAATTTATCAAATAGTTTTGGTTATGGAGAGGGGAACATAAAGTTTGTACTCCAATGATATTTTTTTTCCATAGATACAAGTCTATATATTCCACATGAGGAATATACATATTCTGTCTATTACATCAAAGTTCATCATGTCACTTGCAAAAATTAAATATGAGTAGGGAAAATCACAATCCTTCCTCCCAACCACCTGGAATTAACCCCAATTTACAGTACCTCAATGACATATTACAAAGAAGGATAGTGTGTATTGTAATGGTATAAAATACAACAAAAAAAAGGGTTGCATCTAGTGAAATCAAAAGTTATAACCCAGAGTGCTTAGTGCACCTTTCAAAGATATATAATCATTTAAATCAAGAGAAAATGAGAAAGCTACTGAACTCTTACGAAGAGTGACAGGGGTCTTAAATCAATCATATGTGTGTGTGTTTTAAAAGATATTGAAGAAGTCTTAAGTTGGAAAAGGAAGATAAAAGTTTCATAATCAGGTTATCCTTTGATGAAAGTTAGGATGAAAACATAAGGAAAAAATTCTACGACTTTAAAACAATCTGTTCTATTGTTATGTAAAATAGATTGAAGGGACAAAAGGGTAGCATCTAGTGAAATCAAGAAGTTATAACCCAGAGTGCTTAGTGCACCTTTCAAAGATATATAATCATTTAAATCGAGAGAAAATGAGAAAGCTACTGAACTCTTACGAAGAGAGACGGGTTTTATAACAACATGTGTGTGTGTGTTTTAAAAGATATTGAAGAAGTATTAAGTTGGAAAAGGAAGATAAAAGTTTCATAATCAGGTTATCCTTTGATGAAAGTTAGGATGAAAACATAAGGAATAAATTCTACGACTTTAAAACAATCTGTTCTATTGTTATGTAAAATAGATAGAAGGGACAATTGAGAGAAAGGATATCACTATTTCTATCACTCTTTCCGCAATTTATAATTATGTTAGCATTGAATTGGCAAATCATTTACAGATTCATAAGTATAGTATAATAAAGAGAATAGATTTAGGGAGCAAAAAATTAATATAAAAGAAATCATTTACAGATTCATAAGTGTAGTATAATAAAAAGAATAGATTTAGGGAGCAAAAAATTAATATAAAAGAAATGATTTACCGCTGAGAATTCACAATTATATCTTCATATCTTAATTCAATGTTACATCCTTGTGAAACAATGACAGTAACATGGTATTTAATGAGGAAAAACAAAAATTGACTTAAGAATCATAGCCAAAACTTGATCGCACAAATTAAGAAGCTAAAACATGAAATTAAATCACAAGAAGAAATATTCGAGCAACTTACCCATAAAGAATCAATGATTAAAAAGGAAACAATGATCAATCCAGTTGAAATAAAGAAGTTATCAAATGTAAAAATCCAAAAGTTGGAGAAGGGAACCAATTCAAATCCAGTTGAAACCTTACCGACCTATAAATCAATAGATGCATCAAAAGGCAAAGGTACAGGATGTTGTAAATACTGAATCAGTGTTTCACTTTTTCTTACAATTGAATATCAAAGCATTAACCAATAACATCACATCAAAGGAACACAAGATGTATATATAAAACAATTTATTTATATTACAAGGGAAGCTACAACTTCTGGTTTACCAGCTACAACTGGAAAGGCTATAACCCCAAGAAATTTACCAGCCACTACTGGAAGGAGCTACAAGCCCTGTTATCTCTGCCTGTACAAATTCAACTTCAGATCTGCTTCTTGTATACTGTTGTAGGTCTTCTATTCAACTCTTGCCTCAACAAACAACAAACTGAACATGTTACATATCTTGAAATTAGTTTACCAAGTACTTCCTACCACTGATTGCTCTAGATTTGGCCAACGTTTTGCCCTTGAAGAAATCATAACCAGACCTTCAACCTCTGTCAAGATTTTACCTCTGAAAAGTTACCCTTCTTCAGTCTGAGACACCCCTCAATTACTGCAGCTCTGTGCACCCCTTTTCTCTAGATTGAAATGACACTCAATCAGACTTGGGATACTTCAAACTTGACTGCAATATCAGGCCTTTAACAAACCTTGGATTCGAACTTCCTTGTTGGCCAGGACAGGCTTATATTTAATGTTGATCCAGTCCTAGTTTGGATCGCAAAATGCTTTAAAACCAATCTTAGACTTGCCACAGTGGAGGGACTGAATTTGGCTTACGAAACAGTCTCAAACAGACTTCAAGAATGCCAACAGATAAACCTCAAAACAGGGAACAGACATTAGGAGCTGGTGTGAAGTTGACCTCCGAATGGGCCTCAGGAGGGCCTAAAATAGTGTGAACATACCCTCAGAAGAACTGCCTCAGAGGGCCAAGAAACTGCCACAGAGAGGCCAAACTTGTTACAGACCAGTCTCTGAAAAAAGGCCATACTATTATGTCCAAAAGAGAGCACAAAATATGTCTGCTTAGGTTCAGTTTCAGGATGATTCGGACCTGTCACAGAAGTGCCTTAGAAACAGGCTGAAAACGAGCCTCAGACAAGGGACGAGATAGGACTCAAGCAGGCCAAAATTGGGCCTCCGGAACTTGGTAGAAATCTGTTTCAAAAAGGCTGAATTATGCCTCAGTAAAGGTATGTCCTTTCTACGAAATAAGCCTTGGAAAATGCCTTAAATATTGCCTCAGACAAGACTAAAAAATGCCCAGTGAATAGCAATAAATAACAAACCAAAACATAGATGAATTAACCCTGATCAGTGCTCTTCATTTCTTCTTCGCTCCTCTGTTGAGTCTCGGTCTGCTCCAAATCTCTTTATTGCTTCAGATGCTCCTAGTTATGCCCTTAGGAATGCCCACGAGTTGCCCTTATTTATACACTTTCAAGAGGGCAAAATTGGAGCCAACCTGAACTAGAATATTATAAAAATTGCCTTTGAAAAGACACGTCTTTTGCATGAGCGACTCGAAGGATTTTGCTATTGGGCCAACATGTAAAAAGGACACTTTTAGCCTTTTTTTTTTAATAATTTAACTTTCAATAAACAATATTACAAGGCTGATTTGGACAGAGGACTTTGGTCAATTTAATTTTAATTTTGATCTTTAATGAAGAAATGAGACCATGAAATTGTGGGGAAATATTTGGTGATACACCCATCCATTTGAGGCACCAAACTTCAAAAATTAATATCTTCTCAACCAAGAGGACCCACAAGATGTACCACCTATCAAACGAAATTGTGTGATGAGGGGTACCAACCCAGAGTGGTCTTATATCCAAATTCACCGTCTTTTGCATGCATCTCAACAAACAATGTCAGCCCATTCGCCCTTTGACATCAATGACAATTTCTTCCAACAATCTACCCCATTGTCATTGATGTCAACACTCATGCTGCCCTGTCATCATGCTCCCCCTGTCTCCATGCTTCACTTCTTTTCGCTCCATGTTGCACTTCCTTTTCTCTACCCCTTTGACATCAATGGCAAAGGTTGTCTTGCTTTTGTTGGGCTGCTCCCCCTGATAATATATCTTCTTCTTTCTCGACATGTTTTCTTCTCCAAACCCTAGTGCATTTGCTTTCTTGCCTAATCTGCTTAGGTGTCCACTTCATGTCACATCTACAGTCTCATGCAATATGTCCCAAATTATGACATTTGAAGCATTCTATGTTGTACCTGAATGATGGAGCAAATGTTGTGTACCTTTTATTGGAGAATCCATTAGGGTTTCTAACTTGTCTACTTGTAAACATGCTTCTAGGGTTTTCTTGATATACTTTGTAGTTAGCCCTGTTATGAGCTTTGCAAACCCTAGCCTTATGCCCAAAATTTGTACATGAATAACAACAGCCAAGAAATATACTTTGGTACCTTATTGTGTTGGATTGGCATGATGGTCTTCTGATATTGTTTTGCCTTGGAGGAGGTCCAGTCTTTTGTTGCTCTTCTTGATAAGGTATCTTCTTGAGAAAATTAGCATAACTTCCTGGATTGGCAATTTTGAGGACAAAGATTCCACTTTCAAGTTTTTCTTCAAATTTCTCCTTTGGGGACTTGGTGCTTGCATCTTCTTTGCATGAAGGTTCACCTGGACTTGATTTGTTGTAGCTGACAATGTTATCTAGCCCTTGCGAGTTTTTCATCTTTCCATTGGGCTTGTTGACTTCAACCCTTAATGATACAACTTCTTCCTCATGCTTCTCGCAATCTTCTTCCTTCCTTTTAGCTGGCATTTTGTCACTTCTTCAATTCTTCTTGCTTCTTCAAGCTGGGACTTCAAGGAGATAATTTTTTCTTTAAGCCTTCTCTCTTGTTGATCAAATTCAGTTTGTAGCTTGACCAAGTCCTCGGATTTTTCTTTAAGATAACTTGCCAGAATTTATGCTCTCCTTTTTTATTCTTATACCTTGGTATTTAAGCAAGCAACTTCCCTTTTTGCTTGTTTTGCATAGATCTCTTCTAGCCTTTCCCAAAGATCTATAGCGGAGGAGTATTGTCCCGCCTTGTCTTTTACAAGATTTGATAATTTTCTTAGTATGGTATCCATTTCTCTTGTATCATCTTCTTTTGACTCCTTTGTGGTTGTATCTCCAGTAATAATTGCAAACCATATACAATCTAGGGCTTTCAAATAGGTCTCCATAGACATGCTTCATAATTCATAGTTTGTTCCATCAAACATGGGAGGTGGCGGAAATATGACAGCTGTGTCAACTTGATCTTCATAAATGACTTTAGTATACATAGGCATCATTGCAACGGAGGAGACTTCCTTTTCCTTTTTCTTGGATGCTAACCTTTTTTCCTTTCCCATATTGTTCTCGAGATCTACCTTCCAGTTGTTAGACTATGATGAAGGAACCTGCTTTGATACCAATTGTTGGAAATACTTGGGGGGGAGGGGGGGGTGAATCAGTATTTCACTTTTTCTTACAAATGAATAACAAAACATTAACCAATAACATCACATTAAGCAAACACAAGATGTATATATAAAACAATTTATTTATATTACAAGTGACGCTACAACATTTGGTTTACCAACTACAACTAGAAGGGCTACAACCCCAAGAAATTTACCAACCACAACTGGAAGGAGCTACAACCACTGGTTTATCAGCGTCCACTAGAAGAATGTGACAACCTCTTGAAGGAAGCTACAATTTCCTTGCCTAGCACCACCCTGCCACCCTTTAGAACAAAAAATAAAATAAAAATCTTACTGGGGTCCCGTACCAAGGACAATGACCCAAATACAGCAATATACAATAATTGATATCTCTGCCTATAACAAGTTCAACTTAAAATTTGCTTCGTGTATATTGTTGTAGGTCTTATATCCAACTCTTACCTCAACAAACAACAAACTGAATGTTTTACATATCTTGAATTTATTTTATTTCCTGCATATAATTGCTTTAGATTTGGCCAATGCTTTTCCCTTGAAGAGCTCATACTCTGTCAAGATTTTACCTTTGAAAAGTTACCCTTCTTCAGTTTGAGTCACTCTCAATTACTGCAGTTCTGTGCACCCTTTTTCTCTAGATTGAAATGACACTAAATCAGACTTAGGATACTTCCAACTGGATACATAAAACTTGAGTGCAATATCAGGCCTTTAATGGACCTTGGATTCATACTTCCTTGCTATCCAGGACAGAGTTAGTTCACTAATGATCCAGTCCCAGTTTGGGTCACAAAATGCTTTCAAAAAAATCCTAGACTTGCCACAGTGGGAGGGACCAAATTTGGCTTATCAAACAGTCTCAAAAAGACTTCAAGAGTGCCAACAGATAAGCCTCAAAGCAGTGTGAATAGACCTCAGGAGAAGGTGTAAAGTTGACCTCCGAATGGGCCTAAGGAGGGCATAAAATAGTGTGAATATACCCTCAGAAGAACTGCCTCAGAAGGCCAAGAAACTGCCACAGAGGCCAAACTTGTTAACAACCAAGCTGCGAAAAAAGGCCACGATATTATGTCCAAAAGAGAGCCCGAAATAGGTCTGCTTAGGTTCATCCTCAGCATGATTCGGACCTATCATAGAAGTGCCTTAGAGACAGACTGAAAATCAGCCTCAGACAAGCACCGAGATAGGCCTTAGGCAGGCCAAATTTGGGCCTCAGGAATTTGGCAGAGATCTGTTTCACAAAGGTCACATTATGCCTCAATAAAGGTATGTCCTATCTACAAATTAAGCCTTAGAAAATGCCTTAAATGTTGCCTCACAGAACACTAAAATATGCCCAGCGAATAGCCATAAATAACAAACCAAAACAGAGATGAATTAACCGTGATCAGTGCTCTTCATATCTTCTTCACTTCTCTGTTGAGTCTCGGTCTGTTCCAAATCTCTTTATTGCTTCAGATGCTCCGAGTTATGCCCTTAGGAATGCCCACGAGTTTCCCTCATTTATACACTTTTAAGAGGGCTAAATTGGAGCTGAGCTGAACTAGAATATTATAAAATTTGCCTTTGAAAGACACGTCTTTTGCATGAGCCAACTTGAAGGATTTGCTATTAGGATGACATGAAAAAAGGAGATTTTTAGCCTTTTTTTAAAAAAAATAATTGACTTTCAATAAAAGATATTTCAAGGCTGATTTGGACAAAAGACTATGAACAATTTGAATTTTAATTATGATCTTCTTTAATGAAATAATGAGACCATGAACTTGTGGGGCAAGATTTGGTGATACAACCATCCATTGGGCACCAAACTTCAAAAATTAATATCTTCTTATCCAAGAGGACCCACAAGACATACCACCTATCAAATGAATTGGTGTGATGAGAGCTACCAATCCGCAATGGCCTTATATTGTAAGATACAACCTTGGAATATCTTAGAATTTCACTTCAAGTTTTCTGAGTTTTAGACGAGTTTGTCACTTCAACGTTTTGTCAAACAGTTTGTATACTGGTAGCTGTAGGTGCACTTTTGTATTTATTTTCGAAATAGACAAACACTGTACCGATATATGCCAATGAAAAGTTTATCCCAACTGTATATACTTAAATTAAACTCAGAAATATAATTTTCACAGATGTGGGTTCACCACAGTAATAGGTTTTAAACACACTCAGTCATTTCATTAATTTAGTAATAGAGATTATAATGCACAGAAATAAGAGGAACCTAGAAACTCATCCACAAGAGAAAGGCTAGACTATTAGTTGAAACTCGAAAGTATCCACAATCCTTTCAACACATACTCAGCCAAGAATTGGTGATGATTGTAGCAACTTGAATGACTCACAAACAGGGAACTCAGCCCCCTTACCAAGAGTATATTCACCCACAAATAGCTCAGCTTCAACCACAGTGAATGTATAGCTCCCACAGCACAATATTCTCAGCCACAATGAGTCAATGCCATGGTTCAGCAGAGGTATATTCGTCCTACTCATGAGTGACACTTGTGCGCAGGTCTGAGTGGTATTCGGCCCCAGTAGAAAACCCCCAACTCAGCCAGCAAAAAAAAACTGAACTCAACCCTCCAACTGAATGCAAAACGCAACCCTTAGAAGCAACAACGCTAGTCCCTCTTTTCTGCCACGAACTCATCCCTTTGTGGCAGTAAACTCAGCCCCTTCAGCAGTGAAAAATTCAGCCCTTATACCAAAGCAACTCAGCCAGCAAAGACAAGGGTAGCTCAAACATCCAAAGGAATGGCAAAACTCGGCCCTTCACGAGTATAATCTCGGCCTGTAAAAGAAGATAGAATACCCAACATTAGAAGATAAAATCAACTGATAATACCATGAAAGCTTACTCCAACTTTCTCATTTCTTCTCCTCAGTCCACAATGAAGCTCAATGTCGAAATCTGAGTGATTTTGCTCCCAAACCAGCTACAGTGTATTTTTCAATACCGAAACTAGCAACTAGCAATGAGGGTTTCCAAAAGCCCTATACTCTTGAGTCTTCCCCAAGAACTCTCCAAATTTCGTTTTCTTAGGTGAACAAATACAAGAATAAAGAGAGACCCCTCATTTTCCCTCTTTTACAACTCACTTGACCATTTTTGCCACCATTTTAACTTTTTATTTAATAAACTCACTTTAGTGGGTTTTTCATTTTATAATTTAAAAGTGACTTTTCATTAGCTTAGCACCCATGTTCCTCTTTTCACCACTTTAGCTTTTGTAATGTTTTCTCCTAGGCGAATTGTTTTCCCTTGATTATTTTTTTCCGCGCTAGCCTTTGGGAACCTCATTAGGCTAGCGGACCCCCTTCCTTATGTCTCCCAATCGGATGGGGACATTACAGTCCTCCCCGCCCAAGATTGCATGTACTCAAGCAACTTTAGTCCCAAATGTTACAACACTTGTTCCCCTTCCTATCCGACATCCTCAACAAGCAAATCTTTTCATTTCACTAGGTACTCCTTAATAGTCTTGCTTCTCAACTTTCGTTCCCTCACCTACAGAATCTCCTCCAGAACTAGAATCAGCTCCCCTTCCTCGTCCAGTGATGGAAGCTCGATAGAAGTGACTACATGTTGTCCTAGAGCCTTCTTGAGACTAGAAACATGCAAAACAATGTGAATCTTACACCCCTATGGAAGCTCTAGCTCAGGCCATCTCAATTACATGCCTCATAATGCAGTAGGGCCCATAGAATTTGGGCTTCAACTTCTCTGCCCCCTTCATTGAGCGATGACTGTATGTAGGGTTGCAAACAAAGATACACCAGGTCCCCAACCTCAAAACTACGCTATACTCGATGCTTGTTTGCATAGATTTTCTGATAATTCTGAGCTATCTGCAAATTGTCTTTGAGGACCCGCAGTATGCCTTGGCTCTCCTAAATACAGTCCTTAGTTAGGGCATCTCAGTTATCCCCATATACCTGATCCACAAATGATGGAGCCTCGTATCCATACAGGGCCTTGAATGGTTTCATTCATATAGACCTGTGGTAAGTGATGTTATAACAATGCTCTCCCAGTTGTAACCACTTTACCCATGCTTTATGCTAGCCAGATACATAGTTTTTGAGATAGCCCTTAGCCATTTGTTGACTATCTAGGTTTGTCCATCAGTCTGTGGATGGTAACTAGTAGTAGGCATGAGCTCCATCCCAACCAACCTTAATAACTCCTGCCAAAATCCTCCCATTAACCTATTGTCCCTGTCACTCACAATAGTCTTCGGCAGCCCATGCAATCTGAATACCTCGTTGAAGAACAACTTTGCCACTTGTGTTGCTGAATACTTGGAAGGTATGGCGAAGAAGTGTGCAAACTTTGTGAGCTTGTCCACCACAACATAAATACAATCCTTCCCTTGCACCTGGGGCAATCCCGTGATGAAATCCACAAAAATTCTTTTCCATTTTTGCTCCGGGATGGGAAGTGACTGAAGAAACCATGTTGGATGAGTATGTTTGCTTTGTTTTGTTGGCAAACATTGCATTCTCTCACAAACCTCAGCACATCCATCTTGAGGCCTTTCCAAGTGAAACTCTCCCTGATCTTGCCTATTGGTCTTCAAGTACCCCAGATGTCCTACTAGGGGCGAGTTGCGTATTGCATGCATGATCTTTTCCTTGAGACTTCAGCACCAAGTAAATCCGGTCTTTGTAGTAAATAATGTCATCAACGACACGACACCAGTCATCCTGGACTAGCCCATCAAGTATCATGCAAGTGAATTTGTTTTTGGAGTATTCCACCAATAGGAGGGATTTCCAGTCTCCCGTAATCTCCATGAGAGAGAGGGTGGATGGCATTCTGGAAAGGGTGACTACTACCACATTCTTATTGCCCTTCACATACTCGATCTCAAATTCATATTTCTACAGTTTGTTCATCCATTTTTTTCGCCTCTTGCTCAATTCCTTCTGCTCCATGAGGAACCATAAGTTGTTATGGTCAGTTTTCACTTTAAACATGTTTCCCACCAATTACTATCTAAACTTGGCCAGTACATGCATAATGGCCAACATTTGTTTATCATATTTGGAAAAATGCCTCTCATAATCCTTGAGTTTGCGGCTCTCAAACGCAATGGGGTGGTGATTATGCATTAACATTGCTCCTATCCCTATCCTCGAAGAGTCACACTCAAGCACGAACGTCTGAGTGAAGTCTGGTAGTGCCATCACGGGGCGTGAACTCATTACCTACTTCATTCTCTTGAAGGTTGCTCATGCCTTATCAGACCAACTGAACGTTCCCTTATTTGTGAGGTATGTAAGAGGTGTTGTCAACTGTGAGAACCCCTTAGCAAACTTCCTGTAATATGTGCAAAGGCCCAAGAAGATCTTTAGTTCAATCACATTCTTGGCGTAGGCCACTCATTGATTGCCCTAATCTTCTCCTGGTGCACCTGAACCTCATTCTCCTCAATCACATGCCCCAAATAGAGCATCTCAATCATACCGAGCTTGCACTTGGACTTTTTTCCATATAACTCTTGTTCCTCCAAAATTCCCAACATTTCGTCCAAATGCTCGAGGTGATCCTCCCAAGTTTTGTTGTAAACGAGAATGTCGTCAAAGAAAATCAGCGAATACTATCACAATTGTTTGTTAACCACATGGTTCATGCAAGACACAAAAGTTGCAGGTGCATTGGTTAGCCCAAAATGCTCGTAGTGGCACCTAATAGCAGTCTTTGGGATATCCTACTCCCAAACTTGGATCTGATGGTAGCCCAGGCGAAGATCTATCATCGAAAAATACTTTGGCACACTCAATTCATCCATCAACTTATCAACCCTTGGAATGTGGTATCAGTTTTTTATTGTTCTTTTATTAAGTGTCCGGCTAAGTCACCTGACACGAGGACACGAGACACGATGGACACGCGGATTCGAGTGTCGGATTCGGATACGGTGACCCCCTTGAACACGACACGTCCGCACACGTTATATATATATCAAAGT